>JANHGL010000449.1:165647-265605 GCA_024611195.1 Ceyx melanurus
TGCTTATGCCAAAAAGTTGGACTAGCTGCTTTGCACACAGTACCTATTAAGTCATGGCACTCATAACCACAAAGTGTAGCAGGAACCAAACAATCTCAAAAAAAGGATTATACAGACATATGGCAAAGTGGTCTTAAACTCAATGGACTGAATAGTCCCCAGTTGTGGTGCCCTAAACTGTCACTGACAGAAAATTGCCGTCTTAGTGGACATTCAGAGTTACTTTTACATACATAACCTTTTTTAGTATACACTTGATAGATTTTGGATTTGCACCCTTTTTGTCTCACTGCTAAATCAAATGCTTCTTTGTTGCATATTTTACCCTTGGCCCCCTTGTAGCTGTTGGATGCTCTAATGCCCCATATTTACATCTTGTGTCCTACATATGTCTAAAGTCATGATCAATATTTCATACATAAATAGCTGTGATTGTAAGAAAAAAAAAAAAAGTGTTTAAGTTTAGGCTTCTAAACCTGAATGTTGGCACCCAAATAACTGGCCAGCTTTCCAAAAGCCAAGCCCCCTGGAAATTTCCAGTAATCACCGTTGCCATACCAACGGCTGTCAGCACTATTGCAAAAGCAGGTCATGTATTTAGGTGCCAAAATGTAGCAAGAAGGGTCTAATTTCAAGCTTTTTTTTTAATTATTTTTTTAATAAGATCTGGCCAAGAACACTAATGATAATTAAGAACACTCTCACCTCTGCTGCCAGTCTCCAGCTTCTCCAGACAGAGTCACAAGACTACTATGGTGTTGCTTAAGGGAGCATGTCTGGGGAGGTGAAGCACGAGGTGTTAGCAGTTACTGCATCGTTCCATCCTGGGGTGCAAGCTTTGAGCTAACACAGAAATACCCCACAAACTGATTTTGGGGCAAACAGCCAAAGAAGTACAAGGCTCAGTGTAGGCTAATTTCCCCAGGCTAGATGCACGATGCTCAAATCCCTGGACAGGGCGTGTGTTTGGTTTGTTATATTGCAGCACTAAGTATGGTGGAGTTGCCATATAAGCTGGCAAGTGGCCAGGTGTTAACCCCCATCTTCACTCAGTGCTGGCCACTTCCTTCTTGTAATCCTTCCAGACTTGTTGGGATCCTGCATTGCTCTGCTGCCCATTTACAGCCTCTCTTGCTGGGCATCAGCCAAGGCACTTATGAAGGCAAAGTCAGGTGTGTCCCCATTTGGTCCCCATCTCTTGCAGGCTTTGAGCACAGTCCCTGTGCTGCTTCTACCTCCAAATGCCTGTCTGACTTCAGGCAAGCTACTTAACCTCTCCATCTTCAGGCAGAATAAAGATAACACTACTTCCTTCTCTCTGATTTTTTTCTGTCTTCTTTAGCTCAGGTGTAAGATCCTAAGGGCAAGGTTTGTCTTCTCAGTGTGTTCAGTGCCTATCAAAACAGAGCCTTGATCTCAGCTGGGGCCTTGAGGCATGACTGCAGTACTGTTATTATCGTTAATAATCATCATAACGAATGCAATCAGATCAAAGACACTGACTGTATGAGTCATTTTTGGGGTAAAGTTAGTCATTCCAGAGAGCAATAGGTATATGTAAACTTCAGACACTGCCAAAGTTTCTCCTTTTTCCCAGCATTTAAAAATTCACCCTTGGGAGTATGGGTGAGCAATACGATCTGAAAAGTCTCAGCCCTCCCAGTGTTTCCATGCAGATAGGCACTTGTGCTCACATGCCAGCCATTGCAAGGTAAATGGTGTAACTTTCTCTGTATAATTCAGCTACGTAAATACCCTTTGTGGGTTTTCTGGATCATAGGTGAATCTCCTTCCTGTATCGAGCCTTCTCTGAATGGAATTCAATACCTGTCATCACCCTCAGTTGCAACAGGGTTTTTATGAAATAGCACTAAATGCCAATAACATATTTTTTCTTGTTAGTTGTTGTGTATTTTAGTTTGGTGATTTTTTTCTGACTTGTTTTATCATTTGAATGAATCACAACAAAGGTGTCTTGAAAAGGAAAAAGGAAATTACAAGAATGAATGAATTAGTGAAAGCAATAAAACGAGATTTTTCACCTGAAGGAAAAGGCCTGCAGCCAAACAATAGAATTACACAGGTGCAAAATAAGACACAAGAGGGAGCTCACATAATAAATAATGGTGATAAATAAATAACATTTTGAAAACATTTAAAATCTATGGAGAAAAGGAAATTAATAAATCCCACAATTCCTATTTGTTGTTGCTCATCTCATTATCTCTACAGCTATTGTCACAGGCTATGGGGACATGCTTACAGACAAAGATCTCAGTGTACCAGTGCTCCCAGAACACAATAGCACTACCTGGTCACAACAGCTTCTTGTCTAGGGGTAGCACAGAAGAGGGAGACCAAGCCTGGAGACTGCAGGGAGACACTGTTCTGGCAGACTAAAAGTGACCTGAGTTTAAAGCTCTTCCAGGAAATATTGTCAAATATTCAATGCCTATTGTCATTTTTAAATACACTTAAATATATATGCGTATTTATGTTGCTTGAGAATGATGGTTCATATTCAAGAGACAATCACATATATAAAACAACAGAGGACTTAACACTGGGTCTGCAACCCAAAGTTACATTTTGTAGGTAGGATCAGAAGGAATCACATTTCTATGCCTGCAACTTCAATTCACTCCAGCAAACGGATTTTTCATTTCTCTGAACTTAGAGAAACTACATTCTTTTGACAACCCCATCTTCATTTTTAAGTGTTAATCTGATCAGGCAAAACATTTTAGTTCCCAAAGTTCTTGTGAAAATATGGCAATATCTGTTGGCAAATAGAGTGGCCTAGATCCATTGTCAGGAGATCCACCCTCCCTGCAGCTGAACACCTTTCCAACAGGGCTGGACCTGGATCTTCCATCTGTCTGAATCCTCAACTGCATCTCCCAGTACACATATGTCTCAGGTTGTCTCCAATAAGCTGGTGCTGGAAGGCTGCCTTCTAAAGGCCTCATTATTACAGCTCTGGGCATGCATCATAATTACCATCTTGAAAGGATGTTAAAATAATCATCCTTGGGCCACTAGCTTGATAGTGAGTCCCACACAGATCTAGAAGATGGGCATTACCCTTCTGATACCCATCACTCCTGAACAAGCAAGTGTACCTTGGATATAGTCACCCCTGGTGTTGGAAAGGCCCTAGTTGATATGCTGGTGTTGGTGGCCATCACAGGTATCTCAGACAACTCCCTCCAGAAGTGCCAGGGACATAGACAAGATATATGTTTCTGTAGAATCTATTACCAGAGATCCACAATTAATATAATTTCAAAGAAGGTACTTTCCTACTTCAGGACCTGTCTGGTCTTCAGCATCAGTACCACAGCCATGAGCCTCAGAAGGCCACTGTACACCCTTTAGCCAAGAGAGCCAATTCTTACACTGTGCCATCTCAGTCCATGGTATGATGTATCCACCCACATCAGCAGTGGCTCCATTTCTTTCCTCTGCTCATGTAGTACAAATGGGCTTTTCCAATCAATAGTGTCACTCACAGGGAATTCAGCAATGTGTTCAGTTCCTGACAGATGTTTGTCAAATGGCCCATTGAGTAGCTCAAGACCAACTGGTGCTACTTTCGAGATTGTATTAGGCATATGACCATGGCCTGCTATTCACTTTACAATGCAGGATCCCTCAGTGACTATCCACATACTTGCATCAGAAGCTCCACAGACTGGAAAGAACCTAAGGTGAACATGCAGGATCTAACAATAGAGTGTCACCCTTAATGTATGGCTTGTTAAAAGGGACATTGTCATTGTAAACACCCTACAACTACATAGACTTGTCATAAATACTACAAAGGGAGTAAAAACTTCAGTAGTTGATATAATCAGTTTATACAGAGAAATATAAACCCTGAGATCCCTCTTTATTATAAGACTCCAACATACAAAGTTCAGGATGTAAAGCCCCCTTAATGCTGGATACCCTGGATCTCAACACTGGGAATTACTCTTTCCACTCCTTTGAGCAGAGTTGATGAATTCTTCAGCAAAAAAGCTATTTTGCAGCCAGATTCCACAGCTGTGGAATTGCAGAAAGCCAGGCACTGGATCCTGGGCTGGTAGACACCGTTCTCACAATATGCTTCATGCATTTGATCTCTGGAGAGGAAGGAGTACATACCCAGTATGGCACCCTGGCCAGCTGGCTTGGAAGAAGTAATGCTGGCTTTGATTGTGCAAGCAGGTGCTTGGTTCCTCCCCTCCCCATCAGATGGGGAGAGTAAAGAACAGCTGTAAATGAAAAAAAGGTTTTAAAAAATTGAAACAGATTTAAAAAACCAACAACAAACAACAAAAAAACCCAAACAACACCAAAAAAACAGCCTTGCCTGCCTTTCATTGGAAACCTGTCATGTTTCTAACCTAAATTAAAGTTGCGCTAGTATTCTGTAGTAAAACAATTGCCTACTACCAGAGCCACACATTTTTGAGAAGTGAGAATGAGCCATATGTCTTCCATAAAAACATACTGATACAGTTCAGACTGTTTTTATGCTTTCTGGTATTTTTTTTTTTTAATTTTTATTTACAGGCCACAGTTAAGCAATATTTTTGTTTGCCAGAAAGTATTTACAGCACTGCATTATCCTTCGTCTCTACCAGTTTCCATTTGTTATCATTGACACATGGTAAAATAGTTTTAATTATCTCCAGGATCAAGTGCAATGGGTTTTTATAGTTCAGTTGGGGCTGTTTTATTTCCAGTATCTAAGCTACCATAACGAAAATGTTACTCAAGGTTTCTTCTTTAACTCCCCCCCTTTAGATCATAATAAAGACAGCTCACTTGAGCAAATAGTTCCTTTGAAATGTTAATCCTCCTCAGATGTGTTTTTTGTTAGATCAGCTGCACTGTTAAAATACTTTCTATTTTCTCATTAGTTGGAAATGCTGAATAACATTTATTAGCCATATGGACACAAAGTAGCTCGTTGATGAAGACAACTGCATTAAAGCCTCATGTTAAACAATGAATTAACTGTGGTGTAGGGTGTAAAAACCACGGTTACACAAAACTGGGTCGTCTATCCCTCTCTTATCCAACACAATTTGTCTTTAAAAAAAGAAAAATCTATTCCAGACACTACCCCCACTGCAACCTAAAATCCATATAAAAGCACAGAAGGGAGGGTATGTCTAAAAACCTCCAGCAAAGAGGCCGATTGAAACATGATTTTATTAATGTAGTGCATTTTTTTGTACTAATTTTCATTTGGCACTTCAGGAATGAAATCTCACCGAGACAAGCCTTTGTTTCAGACATGCCGGTGGAAGAGCACCCTCTGGTCAGCGCTGCTCGGGCTGCTCCCCGGCTGGAGCCCAGGCTGGGCTCAGATGCCATCAACCCCAGCAGGGTCTCCTTCCCCCTGGTCCCCGGACGGAGCCGACGGCCTGATGTGTGTCAGTAAAGCCAGCAGCTTGGTGATCCTTTTTAGCTGTGGGGGAACATGCATGGTGTTCCTCGGGTGTGGAAGGAATTTTAGATGGGTCATTGGCATGAAAATACTAAATTCCTCGTGTGGATTTTGTAAGGTTAATGGGGTTGAGACTTTAACCTAAACCTCCATGGTAATCAGACACAGAAGAAAAGCTCTGCTAGATGTAGGTGAGAAAAATGTGTCGGGGAGGGCATTAAAAAACAATACCAGGTAAGAACTTTGGCTTGTGTGCAGTAAAAGCATGTTTAAGTTTGAGTAGACTTCAATAAATACAGTTCTGTTTTAAACTCTCCCTGGAATTTCAATATAGGAGACCTCAGTCCTTGGAGAATTTTGAGTTCTAGTCTATACTTCAATATGAGCTAAGCCTTTCTTAAAATATGTCCCTCTTTATTGTTTCTTGATTTAAACACTTTGCGCAAGCCTGAACACAGACAGACAACAATTAAAACAGTAAGAGCTGAGGGGCATGAAGCATCAGTTTGCACGTAGGGCTTCCAGAGGGACAGGAAGTTGGTGGTTTATACTTAACCAGGAACAATAGATCAGTTGCTATTCAGGCAGCATTTCCATTGCTGGCATGGATGGGTGCATCCATCTGCTCATACCCTCAGCTGCTGCACCCCTACCTGCTCCCTCCACTGCCTCTGGCACTTGGTGATGCCTCTAACAGCAATCACATCATTTTCAGATGCCAGCAATTGACAGAGAGCAAATTTGCAAATGTGCACTGGGATAACATGATTAGGCCTGCAAACATGCAAATCCTTTGAGTGAATTTTGGGTTTATGTAACTGATGTAAACAAAAAAGATCCTGTTTACGTACTGCCTAAACAGCCACTGTACAAACTGGACTGCCAGAGATTATTTCATTCACCTCTTCAGTGAAACTTAGAGAAAACCACAGTGCAGATACCTTCAGGGTATAATTTTCCCAATAATCAAAATATAGACATGTTATACAACAGTTTAGAAACAGAACTAATGGCAAATACCTAATTCCATGGAAAGAGGGGACTTTTCATGTTTCCAGAAAGTGAAAACCTATTCAGACGCTTATCATGTCCCCACAGCCACTCTACCTGCTGTTGTAATGTTTTAGGGGGCAGTAAAAGATCCTTGCCAGGTAGATCGAACAGGCAGTATTTCCAACAGCATCAAGGCTATGATTGACTTCTGCAAGCATATGTTGCTCTTGATCTTCTATTTCAGCTCAGATCAAAGCCTTGCTGTTGTATCTGTGTGTCCTTCCTTGTATCCTTTTTTTGACTGATGACTTGTCCCAGAGAATTTTCTTCATCATGCCAGTGTGCTCCCTGAGAGCACCCCTCAATTTACCTTGCTTTGCAGGTTGCTGCATTGGAAAACCACCAGAGCTTCATTCAAAAAAACCTCACACAGAGATCAGTCAGGTTACTCTGGTTAATCCCAACTCTCTTACTTGGCAGTGGATTATAACCCCCCTCATGAAGTAATTTCTAATTCCTCTCAGAGAAAGTAAGGTGGATTCCAGGCATGCTTTTGGAAATCACAACAGCAGGCAGGGAACAATCTGCTTGAGTTTTCTCCTGAAAGGCCAAAATGTTGTTGAGGATACACTAGATTGTCATCAATAATGTGGATTTGTGGTCGTTTTACCTGGGTAGAGTGAGGAGGAGGTGGTCTTTAAGTGCATCAAAATTTCTCGTAGGGATAAGCACTTACGAGCCCTGTTTGTGGAGCCCTTGATTAGAAGACAGGGCATTCAAAGAATCCTTGAATCCAGGAACATGCAGTGTAGTCTCAATGCTGATAATAGAGCTAAATACCACCTGTTTCCCAAAGACAGTTCTAGTAATCTGATCTAAATTTTCATGTGAAAAAGAAAAAAACCCTTTTATTTAAAAAAATATTTTATTAAAATTGAGATTTAAACCACCAGGATTTCAACAAAACCTGAATAACCATAAGGAAAATATATTTTTATAATGTAGTTTTTCCCCAATTCTTTTTGCTTTCCTCCCTCTCCCCCCCCCCTTTTTTTTTGTTGTTTTTATTTTGTTTTGGTTTTTTTTTAAGAACTTTCAGCTAAAAAGATGACAATGGGCCAGCTGACTTTTAAAAAATATTTCTTTTACCCTGTGTGACTACTGTGAAGCTCAGGAAAAAGCTGTGGGTTAAGGATAGATGGTTATATTACTATATACAGACAAGAATAGCTGAGACGGGAAGGGACCTCTGGAGATTTTGTCCTAGCCCTCATTTCAGAGTAGAGTCAGCTAGTGCACGATCCTCCAGCCTCTTTTAAAGTGGTCCTTCAGCTATTTTTGCAAATCCAAGCTCTCTGGGTGTTTATTCTTCCTTTACTGAATCCTGTACAACTCTCAGACACAAAATGCTGATTCCTACCAGTGAGGGGTATGTGCAGCAGCATTTTTCATCCTGTTTCACAAGTCACATTCTTTCCTTTCCAGCATTGTACAGAGAATGCTCTCTAATACTCCAGAAAGCAGATTCACTTGTTGACAAGCACATGTTGTCAGGTGAAAGAGAAAAAATTTAAAGTACTCACTGTCTGCTGAGTAGAAAGTTATCTATAACAAGCACTTTTCTTACAATAAAGCCAGGGGATTCACAGGGAAAATAGCCAGGATACACTCTCAGCAGTTTCTAACAGTCCATTAAGGAATATTAAAAGACAGATTGGTCTAGGACAAGCCTCCAGTGCCCGAGGCCCAGCATACTTTAGAAACTGTTGGTTTCTAACTGTAGTGAGCACCCATCAGTGCCAGTGCCACTTGCCACAGAAGCCTAGTCAGTGAAATAAGGGTTTGCAGCTGGTTTTTGGAGACATCTCAGCCAACTACTTAGCTTAGCCTCCAAAATGTCTGAAGTTGGCATGCCTACCAGTGTAGCTCTGTTCACTGCCTAGCTCACCAAGAGCCTTTTTTTTTTTTCTGGGGTTGCTGCAATATATATACAATCACGAGACTGAGTCATACTATGAAGGAGACTGAACTGTCACGACTTTAGCTAACCTGTTTGTATTTTAATTACTTCAGGTGTTATGGACCATGATTGTACAATAGTTGTATAATTAATGCAGCCTGAATTTTAATGTAGAAAATATTTTGCTTTCTTTTCTGAGTCTCTAGAGAAAAATAAAACTTTTTAATATCTCAAAATGATAATTAGAAGTTAGTACATTTTCTGTCTGAGAAAATTTCACTCAAACCTTCAGTTCTGAGCTGTGTTAACTGTACTGCTCTTTTGTTATTTCCAATAGGATACTTTAAATTTTCCCTACTTTATATTTTAATGTATTTTCTAGGCGTACTGGTAATTCTTTCAGAAGAATATAAAGTAGTTATTGTTAATACATACATGCTGGGTAACAGCAAATGTTTCTGGAGTACTGGGCTTCTGTAATGACATTAAATGAAGAAAAAAAGGGAGATGAAGTAATACTGTTCTCTATGACAGCCTCTGTTTGCAGGACAAGGATTTAATTCAGAATTAATCCACATTAGTGTTAAAGAAGCTATTACTCCCTTGCAAATTCCACCCCCAAAAAACCCATTTCATTGCTCAGTGCAATAAGCTGGTACATTTATCCACAAACATTTGATGACTGATGCTTTATTTTGCCTTTGAATGTTTCTTTAATGAAATCTGGGTGCTTAAAAATATCTCGTAACTTAGTTAACCATTTTGCTTTCATATTAACAGAGCAATTATTCTGTTGCTATTTGTCATTGACTTAGTTTTGATATGTGACCCCTTTAGACAAAAAAAAACCCAAACAAAAATCAGGTATCAAGACAGATACAAATAATGTATGGGATTTTAATACATATAAATAAATATATCTCCTTGTGTTGTTTTTTTTTGTCCTTTGTTAGCAGGCGTAGATTTACTTACATTTTGTATTATCTGTGGACAACTTCCCTTGAGCTTTATCAAACTGTCTTACTCTGAGAATGCAGAAAACATCTTTCTTCCAAGTTTAGGATATGCTATGTTGTCTTTTAAATGTTATGGTGCAAATTTACTGAGGGACATTTAGTCCAGCAATACTAGGAATCCAGCAAAACTATTTCTGGTTCAAGTGGTACTCCCAGTCTCTAAGGAGATTCTACAGCCGCCAAAAATCCCTGGGACATGTGCACAACCCCTTTTCCCAGGCTGGGCTGTGTTCAAGACCAGTAACATGGGTATGTGTTGATAACAGAGAAGATTAATACTATACCATCTGAAAATTGCCTGACACTAGCTGAGTCCCTCCCATTAGGGCCTGTGCTGGGTGTTACTCTAAGGTGAAGCCACTAGCACAAGAACTTGGATTTAAGCTTGAAGTAGACTCAGCAGGGTCTTTCTCAGTTAAAAGAGAGCATTTTTGTATTGAGCTCCTTCCTTTTGCCCACCCCCAAAGCAGGTTCACAGCTGTCTGTCAGGGAAAATTCTGTAAAGACACAAGCTGGAAGACAAGAAAGTTGCAAGAGAAGAAAGCTGCAGGGCTTTTCCCAGAGGAGCCAAGCAAGCTGATGGAGGGTGGCTGCTGCCCTCAGCTCGCCTCCCCAGTGGCTGAGAGCTCTTGCAAGAGTGCAGTTTGTTATTGCCATCCTCGTCCTGCTAATTCATTCATAGGCCCTGATTATTTAAACAACTGATGCTGGAAGACTTTGTTTCCTTGATTGTCAATTCTCCTGAGTAAAAATAAGGTGTTTCTAATAGGAAGGTTAATGTTATCTTTTAAGCACTATTTTCCTTTCAAGATGGAGCTTCTGCCACCCCTGCTCCTCTCCTGCTGGCATCAACCGATAGTTTTAAATCTTGCCAAAAAGACAGAAAGTTTCAGTCCTGTCCTAAATTTTCATCAAGTATCTGGCCTCTACAGAATATTAGAGACTGAGGCCTTTTGAGATCTTGAAAATGGGCTCCAAGTGCTTTTGCAAAACTGGTTATCTATAAGGGTGTGTGAGAAATGCCATAAGATGGGCAAGATGAGTCATACACAGGTCCCATGTTCCGCAGAACAAGCCCTGGTGAAACTTCCACTTTAACCCTTGTTTTACCATTTCTTAAAGATTATTCCCTTCCTTACAACTTGTTCCCTTCACTGGCCTTAAGAGGATCTTTTGTCAAGTCCTTTCCATAGATACTATTGACTATTTTGATTCATGCTGATCACTTCTGAGAAATTATTTCTTTTTTTTTTAAGGGTTATTTTCCCTTTTTTCAGCAAGGCACTGTGCTCTCTGTGTTGACGTGAGTCCTGCAGAGAATTATCGCTTGGACATGCACGTTGGTGCCAAGTGGAGATAATGCCGTCTTTTCAGACTGAAGCCTGCCTGTAGGAGTGTTCCCAGTATGATTTTCACAGTCATAACTGCAGCTAATCTTAAACTTGGCATACTCTTCCTTCCTCTGTAATGTTTTTAATGACTCTTTTGGGGTGGGAGAATCCTCAGGGTTTTGCAGTGTTGCCTTCACCTACTGATTCATTCTTGCCAGGTTGGTGTTTGTTAACCAAGGTCCAGCTTAATAGGCAACCCTACCATTTATATTACAGTGAAGGAAGTTATCTGTCTTTTCCAGATAAACAACAGTGAGAGGAGGAAGCATTTTTTCTGTTAGCAAGCGGGAGGTGCCTCATAGCACAATGGTCAGTAAATATGTAGTGGCAATTTACAGGGTTTAATTTTAATCCAAGACCTGTGTTGAGAGAATGGTATGAACTGGGAAAATCAATCAGGCTGTTGCAAAGCAAGCTTGAAATGAAAGGGCAGTCAAGGAGGAAGTGGTAAATAACACACAGGACTGATTGCTTCTGGGCACAGTTAAGACCTTGGGTTTAAAGAGTAATTACCTGGTCACACCTAATCCCTAGCCTGCGTGTGATGTGCAAGCTGCATGTGCAAAGCCTGCAGACCAGCTAAGAGACTGTGCTTGCCCTTGCCAGCAAATATTTCCTTGCTGAGAAGCAGTTTGTTCCTCATTTCATGAAGGAGTTGGGAAGTGTGCAACGTCCCATGCTTAGTCCTCTTGTGAGCTTTGGTCTCTTTGCACGAGCATGGAGCCCAACTGCTCAAAATAAAGTGGGGAGAGAAAAGGAAAAGTAGCCAGAGAAGTGACATTTCTGCTCTGTCACAAAGTCAAGATAAAAGGCTGAGCCCCATATAAAATTTGTGCCAACCTGGGGCCTGGGTAGAGCAAGCACATAAAATGCTTCTTATGTTTAGAAGTGGTGAGCATGTTATGCAAACCCACTAGGACATGCCCACAGTCCTACAAGAGGTCAGTCAAACACTACATTTTCAAACTTGTTCACTGATACCTCTACTGAGAAAAAAAGTGAACAAAAGTTCATTGAGATCCAGAAAAACTGTATCTGTCTATTGTATTTATGGTGCGAAGCAGGTACCTCATCTCCCTTGGATACTTCTGGGTAAATGCAGAGTGAGTTGCACTCAGTTTGTTCTCATTAAAAGTCTGATACAGATAGATAGGTCAGAGCCTTTTCTGTTGCAGACAGACACAGGCATCTCCACCCTGGTAAGACAATAGCAAAAGAAGGTCTCAAATTAGATGCAGTGATTGCATGCTTCCTTGCTTTCTTGGATCCCTGCTAAACCTGAACATATTTGGAGATTAATGTGCTTTGAATAACAGCATGACTTGAGACAGGGCTTCAGAAGTGGGCCAGGAGCGATGTGCTTTGGTTATATCTTTCCTGTGGATTTTCCACGTGTTGTTAAGCAAATTGGTAGTCCAAAACTCTGAAAAGCTGTCTCCATTCAGAAGTTTTCTAATTAAGTTTCTGAGTTTCTTGGGCAAAACAATGAACCATCCATAATGCAGACTGTTCAGCTGTAACTCTCCCGTTTCTTTTCCCTGCATCCTCATTGTCTACAGACATTAAAACAGCTGTGCAGTCTGAAAGTGGATGCTGTGGGTCAGCTTATAAGTATCACCCTGCAATTTGATGCTTCTCAAAGTGAGCCACTGGAGTTGAGTCAATCACACATGGAAGATGAATTGTGTCTCCAGCACTATTTCCTCTCTTATGTCAATGATGACTCTGAAGACTTGGGTGGACATGGGGCCAGAAGGTGGATTTCAGTTGTGTGAACAGCCAGTGTGGCCCAAATTGTAATTTCCTATCTCCTCTGCATGGAAACGGACAGACTAGCAATGAATGTCTCCTGGACCACTTTCTGGGATGAAAGGCACATCACAACCACAGCTGATCTCCTATCTACAGTAGCTCTCTGGGTGTGCTATATTTCCCAGCTGTTAAGTAAAGTATATGAAAGGCAAAATCAGGTTGTCTTTCTTCACCAGTGTGCTTCAAGGGGCAGATTTCTGCCATAAGTAGTTGATGATGAAAGACTTTTTCGGTTGTGTCTCAAAGGAAAAAAAATACATATAAGTAGACGATAGCATTTAACGTTGAAGGGGAACCATGAAACACCATGAGCTGGTGTGAAATAGTCATGATACAGTGTACTCTGGGTATCACACGCAGATCCTTGGGGTTTACTGTTGGTCCTGGAACTCCCCAGACTGAAATGCAGGCTACACAAAGCATCAGTTAGGGCCATGTATCAACTAACAGGCAGAATCAGTCTTGGTTACACAGAGAGTAAATGACAATTTCACACCATTCACACACATCAGTGTCACCCACGTCATATGGACTCCAACCAAAATGGGACTTGTGTTTGTAATAGAGGTCTCCACTCTGGGATTTGAATCAGTTTTCATATGTTTGCAATGTCAGGTACCTCGCAAGTGGACTGCAAATGACCCACACTCCAATTACCCTGCATCAGCATAATCCTTTCCATATACAAGTTGACTTAGGCCAACCAAGCAAAAGACAAACTATACATATTTTCTTAATAAATTCTCCAACTTTTCTTGAGCCTGAGCTAAACCTACTTATCTAATATCAAGTAATTTAAGCATTTTTAACATTCTAAAGACAAGTTAATCCTTTTATAGGGAAAAGTCAGAAAAATGGGCTTAGAATGACATTTTAACAATGTCTATGGTATGTTAAGCCGATGAAAAATTCTAACAGCAGTTTCAAGCATTTTTGGCTAAAATAGTACTGTGATCTTAAAGCATAAGAAAATACATGTATAATACCAAATGTCTGTTTGTCAATAATGTAAAATATTATATATTCTACCAACACAAACTGTTTTTTTCCCAGTGACTTCAGTTCTCACATATGGTTTTAGTGACATGACACATATAAGCCTTATTTTGACCTGGTCTTAGACTTCTATTTATTTGTCTCCAGTGAGCTCCCAACTTTTCCTGTGGAAGTTTTGCTGCCATTTAACATTTTATTTACATTTGGTTTCCAAATCCTTAGTTTTTGTTTTTTTCAGTGTGGTAATTTCAATGCATGACAAAGATGATGAACAGACAGTTATAAACTCTTCTGTTTGCCTACACAGAAGAAATAATATTAGAACTTGAAATATTGATTTGTCCAACACATTCTGAAGTAGTTAGGATCTTTGAGATTTACTTTCATCAAGGCTTTATTGTCTCTATTTGAGGTGGCAATAAAACATCAGGAAATTTTCCTTATTTTTTATTATTGTTTTTGCTCAGTGTTTAAGCATGGAGCTTAATAAATAAAGATATAACTCTTTAAAGACTGGCAAACTGCTCTGCAAAGCCACCACACAAGTCAACATGTATGATGTAGTTTAAGAGCAAAGCAGTCCTGACCATTAATAAACCCAATAAATGATCCAACTTTTACATGTATATGCTATTTAAACATCTACTGGAGTGCATCTATTGCCTGAGCCTGGGAACCACTGCTCTGTTATCAGAGAGCTGATCCTATTCCTGAAAGCCCTCAAGCACCCACTTACTCATTACCCACATCCTGAACGCCTCTACACACCCCAGAGCTCACTACACTTGGGTCTTGTTTTGTTTGCTTTTTCCAAGCCCAGTTTGCTTTCTAGTCCTTCAATGAAGGGAGTGCCCTTAGGGAGGAATGCATTTTATTTTCTGTCAGCCTAAACACAATCCAAGACACCCTGAGCTACTTGAGATGGCTATGTGCCTAGAATAGGACTGGTAGGAGACCTGTGCCCTTCTTGGGATACTGCAGGGCATCTCAGATGGCTCCAGAGGACTGCCTAGAGGAGCTGAATGAAGCCCTCTGGAATGCATCTTGCAGGTGAAAACTGTGTGAGCTGGCTGTGACCACTGGATGAAAATGGAAAATGGGACCAATTTCTATTTGGAAGCAAGCTGCCAATAGTTAACAGGCCTCAAATACAGTCCATAATGCTTACTGGGAGCTGATGTTTTCCTCAAAAGCACCTCATCTGACTCCACATTGTGGAAACCTGCAAGTGTGGCCTCACCAAGCTAAAGGACCTGCTCTGGCACATAGTGAAAGCCTAATGAGCAGAACTGGAGGCTTTACAACATGTTTAGCACATCATACTCATGCTCAAAGGCAAAGAAACATTAAATTTGGAGTCATGTGTAACAGCTACGAACCAAAAATCCCAATCTCTATTCCCAGCTCAGCCAGACTCTCTTCAAGAGCTGCAGGAAAACAGCATTTATTCCATTTTCCACCTGCAGAAACTCATGCTTCCCAATCCTGCAAGAGAGCTGTGGAGAAAAAAATGCTTTCATGATGGAGTAGGAACAGATACTGTGAGGAAGAGGCTCAATAACCTGGAAAAAAAAGAAAAAAAGAAAAAAAAACTTATCAGAACTGTGTCTCTTCCAGACACATCTCCTTGAAGTCTCATTGTTGAGTTATACAGTCAAAACATGAGTTCTGGTTTGTGGTATATTTTTCTCATTTTATAGCAAGCAGATAGGATGTTCCTGGCTCACAGCTGCAGAAGGAGCAAATATGTGTCTTTTAACACTTTCTACATTATCCACAGGAAAAAGGCAAGAAAAGAACATACAGCCACCCTTCTGCACAGTGCTGAAACAGCCAGTGACAATGGACAGGATAGAAAAACATCTTTACTTAGATTTCTATTATAAACTGCTTTTGGTTTATAAGTGATCCCATCTTTGCCATGAAACATACCAGGGAAGTGTAAAACTTCATATCTCAGTGACTAAAATTTCAGAGGGACAGAAAATTGTGCAGTTATCTACTTTGACCTTTTGTGATTAGCAATGAAAAGTGTTTCATCTTCACCTGACAGCAGAAGAACAGCAGCCATCCCCAGTCTGAGACACTTAAAAAGAGAATTGCAGAGCTTTCATTCCCCTATGGTTCTCTTCAAGATTAGTAGCAGTGAACAGCAATTTCTGTTTTTTTTACAATAATATCCTGTTTTGTAATCCACAGGAAAAGGAGTATGAAAGTAGCAACCTTGGCATGCAGTGGGGGCCAAGGGACTGTTTTCTGAAATCTCAAAGCTCAGGAACACAAAGGTTTGCAGGAATTTCCAAGTGCAGTGAATGCCAAATGGTAAAGAAACTGTCATGACAATGAGAGAGAGAAATGAATTATTTACCCTGTTAATAAATTCTTTTTCCAGGGTCTTTTTTTTTTTTTCTTCAGTGATCAAGTGAAAGGCAGTTACTTCTAAATCCTTTTAAGTAAGCACCTACTACATTTTTAAGGGTTATTAATGCTGACTTTTCTCCAAAGATGAAACAGCAGAATTTCATCATAATTTAAAATGACAGAGTAAAATCTAACACCAAACAGATGAAAAATCCATAGAACACAGATTGCCAAGCAAATAATAGTATTATTAAGGGGATTGACATACACCATTTCTGTTCAGTGCTAATAGGGCAAACAGACCAGGTTATATTTTATGCCATGGAAGATAGTAACTGGCAAACTCATCCTTTCAGTTCTGGTTCAAAGACTGGAAAGAAAAGCATGTCAGGACTAGGAAAGACCTTGAACAGAAGCCTGTGTCTATTGCAGCACTGTTTCAAAGGCCTATAAGCTAAAATAAATATTGGCACAATAAGGAAAAAATACACAACAATAGCAATTGTTCAAAATGGGCACAAGTTAGAAGCTAACAGATCCAGACTGACCTAAATAAAGCTGGGCTGGGACCAAGGCCCAAAATGTAAAGTTACTTTTGGAATTTAACGTCCACTGATTAGAGTAAGAGTTACACATATAAATACCTTCATGATTCTAGGTCGCATTCACCAACCTCCATTGTTTTCAACCCATTCCCCAAACACAACCTCTGCCAGCTATGGCATGGTGAAGCAGAACATTACGAAGGTGATAGATCTTGGGACAGACAAATGCCTGGTTTTTCTCTGTTCTGTCACAAGGCTGTCCTGGGCCTTCTTTTATGTCTTCATCCTGCATTTTTTTAAAGTTTTGAGTTCATTATTCCCACTCATACCATTCCGTGCTATTATGAATAGTGCCTAACAGTTCTTCTATCTGATCCTCTTTTCTGTTTCATTCTGTTTTCATCTTTCCTTTCTAGTCTAGTCTATTCTTCTAACACTTCTCTATGACCATTAGGTCTCCATGTAAGTTTGGTGGCATGGAGCACACTGTCAGAGCACATCACTGCTTGCAGTCCATGGTAATGTACCATTTTTATCAATTTTTATCTGCCGGTTCAAACATTCAGCAAAGACTTCAGTTTCTACTGCAAAATCTAGCTTGTGTTGCCCAGATCTCTTGGTCTTTTCATTTTCATTTTAGACAGACCAATACACTATTAATTATTCATTGGAAGTTATTCCAGCCACGTTTCTTTGAAATTAAGGTTTCTGACAGAAAATCCAAGGCAAAAAAGGAATGGCTAATTTCTTTATTCTTTCTTCACTTGTGCAAACTCCAGTTGAAATCAAAAAACTTGAATCTCTTCTCACACCAATATTTTACTGATGTATTTTTAATGGACTTCATTGGAGCTATTCCTGATTTACATAGCCATCTTCAACAGAAGTATTTAGTGAATTTGCCTTGGAAGGAACCCAGAAAAACCCACTAAATTTGACTAGTTGCTGTTAACTACAGGAGATAAGAATTTATAAAGTTAAAAAATAAATCCAATGCTTATTTTAATCCACTACAATATTAACAATCTGGGCATAAAATACAGTTAAACCAATGGACTTTCACAACAGCACTATTTTAATGTAAGAATATAATGAAAGAATGTATTTAAACATTATCTTATTCTTCTAATATCTTCAAGCATTTTTCTGTGCTGAAACAATTAATATTAATAAAAATCAAAACGGTGTGTTAGGTTTTGCATTCTGCATATAATATTTATAATCATTTCTGATCAACATTTATTGGTCACAGTGCTCAGAGTATTCATGAATGGCTTACTTGAGCAGTGAGGTCATTTTAATCATGCTGATTTAATTAGGGAGAGAAGGAGAAATTGTTTCAAATCACTTTGATACTTTTAATTTAAAAGCCAAAATGCAAATGTAGGATTGCTGCACGCTTTAGCAGCTGCTAAAAGGGAAGGCTTAAGGGTGATGTCAACAAAAAAATGCCTTTTCTTTACAATTCAGAGAGGCAGCTCCAGCTATCTTAACATGACTATTCTTGTAAAAAGCTACTTTTCAAAGTGAAGCTTCCAGTGGCAAGAGTGTCATCTTTTTCCAGAGTCTTTTCCTGATTACGTTTTTAAGTGAATTTCTTGAAGTTTCTCTGAAGCTTTACTTTCGGAGTTGATTGGGACATTTAAGTGTCGGTTAAGGCCTTATCTGCACAGTAACATTGTGCAAATAGATAAACTAGTGTACACACGGTCTTGCAAGCAGTTACAATGCAGCCAGCTCAGTTTTACTCTAGGAAGGAAAACTAGCTGCAATTTGCATTTGTAAACTAGTTTAGTTTGCTTGCTCTGTATGATGGACTTTGCTGAGTAGAAAACAAAATTGGCGTTTCCCAGAATTTATATTACTATAACCAACCTTTGTGTAGAGCAGGTATCTATCCCACTGAAATTGGTTCCTGAAAATGGAGTTCAGAAGCAGGTTTTTGGTGCCTAAAGATGCACATCACCAGATGGGATTCCCAGAGGTGCTTTAGCACATATCCAATAGTGACCCACTAAATGTAATTCAGTATAGAGGGTGCACTCCAAAATGAAGACTCTAATACAAAGGAAAGCACCTGAAAAGAAACAGTGTTCACAAATTAAAGGGGATTTGAACAACTCCTTCTGTCACAGTGGATGAAGGTGCTCAGCTTTTCCCCCTTCAAAGTGCCTATCATTCTCTCAGCTAGCCACAGCACATATGATGGAGTTGAACTGACAAAAACACAGTCAGCAGCAGCAGCGACATTGGAACAAAGCTGCATTGTAATGGGCTAGGAAGGGTGGCTTCTTATCTTTCACATGCTACATTCCTGGTTCAAACAAAGAGGTGTACACATTGAAATTAAGGTTCCTGGTAGTCCTCTGCCTTCCCAAACCGATTTATCCCCTTACGTCTTCTACCTCCTTACAGTGGTAGGAAAGGTAAGATCCATAAATACGAGGCACCAGAAACAAAGCTATGAGAAACCTTTGCTTAAGGAAATTTATATTTTTTTTAGCACACATCAACAAGCCAAGGAGTGTAAAAAGTTCAAACAAACAGCAAAGATAGATAGAAAAACTTTATTTACTGAACAACACATGAAGAAGAAGAGGTGCAAATGGAACCATGGCATACAGTGGGAAACCCTAAAGATTAGGGCTTTGTTACTCCCTGACCACAAATACAACATCTGGGGAAAAAAAAAAATAATTATCTTTTGTCTCTGTGGTTGTAGTGCATCAGGATGGTATTCTCTAGGGCAGGTCTGGGTGTGTTTTCTCTAGCACACCACTCAGCCCCTCAGAGGCCACCAGTCTGGCTATGAAATACAGATATTCAGCAGAGAGTGTGTCTGACAGCATCCTGCCATGGTGCTTTGGAAGAGGATGGCATATATATGGTTTTGAGATGAGAGCAATAGTCTTTACAAGTGTGCAGATCTCACAGCACTTTGCAACTTGTCCTTCCATCCTCTGTCCTGGGAGTAGATTCTAGAAGTGTGTAGAAAACTACCTCAGGGAAACAGATACAAAAAAAACCACAGTAAGCTGCAAAACTTCAGCCAAGGCTGAGCATACAGTATAAACTGAGTAACTAGTGATAATAATTTGATTAGCATAAGAGGTTGTGACAATTATTTCCTTATGGTCATGGTTCAACATTTCTTGAATACATAATTTTTATTTGAGTACAAAAATATTTATTTATGTATTTTCTGATAGGTATTGCTGTTTGAAAATATGATGCTAGATATTCACAAGAATTCACAATCAGAGGTCTATATGGACAAGAAATAGGCCCAGGGGTCAGGGGTTACATGGTGGGATATGAACTAAAAAAAAATAAAAAAAACCCCAACCTTCCAACTTTAAATATTATTGTTTTCCTAAATTAACTCTGGGAGATTTTAATCTAGATCTTGGGTCTCTGCCAGGGAACACACACTGCTCCCCACATCCCCGAGAACAT
This sequence comes from Ceyx melanurus, assembly GCA_024611195.1. Taxonomy (NCBI): domain Eukaryota; kingdom Metazoa; phylum Chordata; class Aves; order Coraciiformes; family Alcedinidae; genus Ceyx; species Ceyx melanurus. Next base: position 185,621 of record JANHGL010000449.1, read on the forward strand.
TGTGGAGTCCTGTACAGTCAGCTGGCATAATAATGAAATAGCAACCAGTTAACTCTATCATTTCGTCATGAAGTCTTCTCTAATGCTGTTCTTCCTCAACTCATTGTAGTTTTTCAATTAGCACACTATGTGGGGGGACACAAATCCTTTCTTGTTTTTCATAGAGTTTTTAGGAGGTCACAGGACTATTTATTGAAACTAAAAGGAGGATTTAATAAAACAGATTATAACAGTGGTCTTCAATAATACTGACCAACAGGTCAGGCTGGATCAGGGAAGGGTTGTTAGGATGTCTTGAGTTGGTGCCTGAGCAGGAGTTTCATTGAAGAAGGAGGCAAGGATTTATGGTGTCAAAAAAACCTCTGAATGCACATTATTTGGGCCAGAATTCAAGGTGGCTACAGTGAAAGCAAGCTGGTCAAAACATAAGTGGAATGCAAGCAGGATACTCTTCAGCGTATACCCCTGAGCTTCATAAAATGCACCCTTGATCTAGCTCTTTATCCTACCTAATTAAAGCAAATGGTGATGTCGTTCATTGCTTATAGATCACTGTTTTCAGTCCTTGTCAGGGAAAATTCTCCTGATGAAGCCCATGGGATATAACCTGAATAGAGGCTGGAAGGTGGAGCATGGAGTTTTGCCAGTGCACTGTAAAGCTACGTCTGGGTTAGTTTCCAATGAATCATCACAGCCATCTGGGGGAAGGGGGAGGAATTCCCTCACTTCTTAATCAACCTATCTGTTTTAAAAGGGGAATATTTTTCAGTAAGATGCACTGTGCATATCTGGCACTTGGCCTCTTGTTACTGCCAGCTGTCACTCTGATAATGTGTTATAAATGATGGCACACCAAGCAGACAGGGCTGCAAGCCCATGTGGTTGCATTGCATTATCAAAGTGACAACCAGAAAGAACAAGAGCTCTGGCTGCTGAATTGGTCCATAAGTAGATTTTGTGTCGTTGATATTACTACTTATATACAAAAATAGGGCTAAAACATTTTTAATATTTTTCCCAGAAGGAGCCTGGACATTATTGGGACTTCAGTATGCCAAAAACTAGGGTAAGGCAAAACATAAAACTTGTTTAAAATTCTGTTTTCATAGACTAAAGCAGGCAAGACAATGATTAGTAATGAAACTAATTTAAGTATATACTTCTAATTTCACATCTGTAAATACCAGAATCTAAAGGCATCATTCCCTCAGTAAATCCATGCCTACAGCATCAGGTGCCATAGACATACATCATGTGAGCTACATGTCACAAAAAGCTGTGGTTGCCGGGCAGCGTATGAAGATACAGAGGAGCAATACAAATATATCCATAGGTATCCATTGGTGGAACAAGATGGTAAAATCTACTGCAGGACCTGAGTTGTTGCCCTTGGGATAGTAGAGCTGAGAGGAAAGTCTTTCTGCCAGTACCCAGGAGATGCCATCACCTTACAGTCCCATAGATCTGTGACTCTTCTTCCACAATTACTTTGGTGGTCTAGGAACAAGTTCTTGCTATGTCTGGATGGGGGAAGGTTTTCTCAAGCATAAAGTGACTCAGCATGAGCAGAAGACTCAATCCTAGTCTGGAAACCTCTTCTGGGGTTTTCTCTCTCCCAGAAAGTCAAACCAGCTGAAAGTAAAAGGAGTTTGTCATAATTGCAAGCTCTCTAGTTTTTGGTTTCATCTGCATTTGGAAAAGAAAGGAAAAAAAAATGCTCAAGGAAAGTCTGTTCTTATGGCTTGCTTGTTTGATCTGTGATGAACTTCTATGGCATAAAGGCTTTTTCCTGTCTTTCTGTACAAAGTCTAAATGTTGTTAACTTGATTCTTAGCAAGTTTTTCTGTTGCTCAGTGTTAACAGTCGCAGTTTCTTCTTGGAGAGATCTACAAGCAGCAAAAATAGGTGGCCTATCCATAGTGCAGAGAAAGTCCTTCCAGCAAACATTACTGGGTAAAGTTCAAAAGCCTCAGGGACAAATTCAGAGGTCTTTGTTGTATTGCTCCATAACTCTTATGATATATACAGGGTTTGTCCCTTTGAGACATGGTGAAAGGGAACAGGTAACAGACCAAATGTGTAGGAGAAAGCAGTGCTTATATCCCACCCAGAAGTGGACCAATGGAGGGATCGAGACCCTATGGGAATAAGCAGATACCGCTAGAGAGATTCTAAAGGGTCCAATGAAGAAAAGGAGAAAAATTAGCTATGTGGTTGCCACAGGTTAGTGCCATGAATCCATCCAGCATTCATCGCAACCTTTCAACAGAAATTTCATTTCAACAGAAATGACAAATTTTCATGAATTAACACTGCTCATGTCATTCAAGGTAATCACTCTAAAGACAGCTGGAAACAATGTTTCAAAACAAATTAATGCTAAGGGTATTACACGATGTAAATATGTCAAGAGATATAAACATGTTATTTGTTGTAATTATACCAGAACGGACATTTCTACTGAGCAAATGCAAAGTAAATGGTTGAGTATCTGTAAGAAAATACCAGAGAAATAAAGTTATCCAATGATAACTCCATGCTTCATATCTCTATATGAGAGTGTTACACTCATATTTTCTGTTTAGTAGATTCCTACTGGGTAAATTACATTGCTCTTACAGAACTGCATAGGAATGCAGTGCAGTCACTGAATTCAAATAAATTTAGAAATCTTCAGGGTCAGAAGAGGAGGTGGTGATGATCGTGTGTTATGTAGGAACCATAAAAAGCTATCTAGTTATTTTCAGACTGAGAGGATTGTGCTCAGTTACTGTGCTCAGTTTTGGTACCCACTATAGAAAAAAGATGTGGATAGGTTGGAGAGGTTTAAGAGAAATGACACAAAGGTGATTAAAGGACTGGAAAGCTGCCATATGAGGAAAGGTTGAGACAATTGGGTTTGTTCAGCCTTGAGAGCAGAAAACTCAGGGGAAACCTTATCACCATGTTCCAGTATTTAAAGGGTGGCTAAAAAGAAGATGGAGACTCCCTTTTTACAAGGAGTCACATAGAAAAGACAAGGGGAACTGTGTACAGGTTACTCCTGGGAACATTATGATTGGACACAAGAGGAAAATTTTTCAGAAAATAAACCACTGTAATGATCTCTCCAGGCAAGTGGTGGAGTCCCCAGCAGTGGACATTTTTAAGATTCATCTGGAAGGGTGATGGGTCATCATGTCTAGATGGTGCTTTTGACATGAAAGGGTGGACCAGGTGATCCTTGAGGTTCCTTCAAACTTGATATTCTATGAAGAAAATAATCTAATTTTCTCCTGATTCCTACACTTCTACCTTTCTGGTGAGCAAAATTCATGACAAAACTGATACTCTAAATTTCAGCTTTTGTTACAAATTGTCTGGAAGTGGCTTTAATAGAAATAATCATGGCCTGCCTCCCCTACCCCCCCACCCAGTCTGTAAGGTCAGAAGAACTTGCAGTTATTTTCTCCACTGCTGGAGATGCTCCTCCTGCCAGCATCTCATGGCAGTGCCTAGGTCCATCTTTGGCAGTGATCTCATAATTTCCATTTCTAACAATTCATGAAAAGCCCATATTGCAGAGGTTAATTGGCTGCCACAGCTCTCCAGGCTAAAGAAAGACAGGTACAGGTTAGAAGTGTGGTTTCGTAGGAGTCCTTCTTCCTCTACCTTGTCCTCCCCATCACAATATCATCTCTTGGAAGAGCCATTTGATACTCGCTCAAAAGTATTAGAGTTCATTTCAAATGTTAAAGCTGGAAACACTCTGGTGGAAGAAGAAAACAGAAGAAGGTGGCTCAGGGGAATCTGGCAAAGGATTGTGTTTTCTAGTAGGTTTTATCATGAACTTGAACAAGTCTTTGATCGTGACTGAGCTTTGGTTGTCACTGTAGTAAAACTGAAAATAATATGCATTAGCTGACTTACGCTGCAACTTTATACTGTTTTTTGCTAAACACAGGGGGAAATTAGATGTTTAGTAAGTATCCCTGGAAGCTGTCATCAAGATAATTTTTCTGTAGACAATCTATTCCTCAAAGCAAAGTGACAAATATGCACCTGTCTATAAATACAGTATCATTAAACCAAGATTTTTTTAATTTTTTTTTTTTCACCCTTATAGTACCCAAGATATGTGTCAGGCCCCATGTATAAAAAGATTGACTTTTGTCCAGAGTGATTCTGCAACCTAGAAATTCAAGTTAGGATTTGGTTTTTGTTCTGTGATACTTTGACACTTCTGCTATTCACAGTTCTTGCTGAGAGGTGTTGTTTGTTTGGTTTGGTTTTTTTTTTTTGTGTTGTTTAGTTTTGTTTGTAACTTAGTAGTCAGAAAGTCCAGACTCAGTACTTAACTTGAACTTTAAAATAAAAACTTCATTCAGCATCGATTTTGCATCGACAAAGTCTTCTCTCATGGTACCAGTTATAAGTGTTATTATTTCATTTAACAAATCTTCTATTGCATCAGGCATTTCCATGCTGGATCATTTCCCTATAGCATGCAGACATCCTTTCCCATCTGGTCATCAGTGCTGACAAAATGGTGATCAGAGGTCACAGAAAAAGCTTCAAAGTGTTTCATTATGTTTTGATGACACATTTAGTTACAAAGTGTACATAATATACAACTCACCTTCTGACCATCATTACACAGACACTGTCCAACTCCTGTTGCTGTTGTGAATCAGCAGTGAACAGCAAGACAATAATTTGTAAATCCCACTTGTTTTTACAAAATACTAACTTTTAAAATATGTTTAAAATGGGAATTTGAATGAGGATACAATTTCCATTTGATACATAATCGTTGTCCAGAGCAACAAAACCCATGGATCAGGAAATACATGTCAGTAAAAATAAATGCACCTTGCTCCAGTTCTTCACATAATATACTGCAGTGCAGCAGGTATCAGAAAGCTCCATGTGCTTCAGCTTCTTCAGATGTAATTTCTAATGCACAGCCTCAACAGTAACCTATGCTTTTGTACTGTTGGATCAGCACATCTGACTCTCAATCACAACATCATTCTGCAGGTTATTTCACCTTAGCCTGACTGATTAGATTTTGCACTAAGCTGTAAATCAGAGGAAGCTGAAGAATAATCCTAAACAATTTGCCACAAGTGAGCTAATGGAATAACTGCAAACAGATTTGAGACTTTCTTCTGTCTAATCCCTAAGCCACCAAATGCATTATGTGACTCGACTACACTGCCCTGTGCTAAGTAGACAAGCCAACTGTGTGCAAGGAGCTCCAGGAGTGTCTGGGAAACAGCATGAAGAGTCTGTGCTCCTTCCTGCATTTGCAGTCCCCAATCCCTGTTTCAGCTCCTGAGAGTACCATCCCATGTTACAGAATCACAGAGTGTCAGGAGTTGGAAGGGAGCTAGAAGATCATCTAGTCCAACCCCCTGCCTGAGCAGGATCACCTAGACCAAGTCACCCAGGAACAGATCCAGGCGGGTCTTAAGTGTCTCCAGAGCAGGAGACTCCACAACCTCCCTGGGCAGCCCTTTCCAGGCTCTGATACCCTCACTGGGAAAAAGATTTTCCTTGTGTTGTGATACCTTCGTGTCCCACCTTTCTTCTCTTGCTCTTACAGCCACCCATTGCCAAATGGTTCTCACGGTAAACCCACTCTCTGACTTTTGGGACAAGACATAAGCACAAAATAAAGTGATAATGTGTAAAACTATTACTGCGGAGATTGTCTTTGCAACAGAAGAGGCACCACTCCCGCTGGCTGGCAAGTAATGAAAAGTAAGAGTTAAAACCAATAATTTTCTTGGTAATTAATGACTATCTGGGAGGAGCTTGTATTACCAGAGGCAAAGTCAATGCCATTAACCTCTGCCTGTCACTTAGGAAATATCCTCTTTTGCAGTAGTTATCACCATGTTATGATCTAAAAGATGGAAATAAATATATAAGTATATAGTGGCCTTTATTTTTCATTGTCAATTAGTACTTTCACAGCAGTTTTAGAGGATTAATGCGCAGGATATTGCCAACCCAGAGGCAAAATTATATCTTCCAATTTAATTTGTTCCATAATAATTTCTTACTGAGGAAAAAATAATGATGCCACAGAGGCCAGTGTATTTTGCGTAAGAGTTTTCAGAAACAAAAGTTTTAGGTTTGTTGGACAGCAACAGTATTGTCTGTTTATTGTTACATTTATGTCATCTCTGTCTCTTTACCAGCTGCAATAATGACATGATCTGCCTCATTCCCACTCTCCACCCATGAGATTGCTCTGGGATGGCCAGCGAAGAGCTTACAGCTTGCTAACAGACAGTCTTTCTGATTCCTGGTCCACCACAAGTGCAGCAAGTAAATCTTGTGTAGAGACAGCCCAGACAAGTCACCAGATCCTCACCTAACTGGGGGCATGAGAGCTCCGTGTCCCAACAAGATCAGCATGCCAGATGGATATGGGACCATGACATGAGTGTTTGCCACACACAGCAACTTGGACTCACCAAGCTATAGCAAAACCTTGGGACATATTTGCTCCCATGATTCTTTTTTTTACTCTCAGCTAAATATTTCAAATCTTAACCAATCTCAAACATTTCCAAACCTGAGGTTAAGTAGTTACACAGAAGAGAATTAGTTTTGCAAGTCTGAAGTACCTACAGCTTCAGTTTATCTAACAAAATGCTGGAGTGCTCAGCACTTTGAAAGATCATCTGGCTTATGCCTTCTCATCCACAGATTTAATGCACAATCTCCTTTTAATTAACAAATACATACATTTGAGATAAAATCTTATCCCATTGGTTTAGGCTGGTTTCCATTTTTTACATCTTGAGGACTGGTTTTGGACACCCAGGATTACAAACATTAACCTTAGGTATAATCTACATCTCCAGTGAGTTGATTTTTGTCACAAAGGTGATTTTTTCCCCCAGAAAGTACACAGCTGTCATGAGGAAATAATAATAATAATAAAAAAAGTATTTCTCTCTCTGAAAATAATTTCAATGGAAATTTTTCTGCCAAGCTAATCATTCATAAGGAATGAAAGACATGCTTCACCACCACTACGTGGACAGAGCCAAGCTATTTAAATTCCCTTAATTTTCTAGTTTATGTCATAGTGCATACTCTTTGATCCATAAACCCCTTAATAATTTGTTTGATAAACAAAGAAATGTTGTTTTCATTTTTATTGGATACATTGATTTTTCTCGATGACCTCCAGATTACCAACCACAAACCTCATCTGATTTCTTTTTGCTATTATCTGGTGAAAGTTAATTGTTGTAATTATTCTTCAGTGGTTTTGTTGGTCATGGTGATAGATTGAGAACAGAAAGCAAGAAGGGAAATACTGATGCCTGTTAGGTCCAACTGAACTTTCAGTATTTATAATAATGCAGGTGATTTGCTATGAATTCTATAGGTCACACAAGGTATGGTACTGCATAAAAGACAAGGTAATGCTTGATGCAGAAAATATTGGGTAAAGTTTTACAGGCTGTGTGCGGCCAGATGTTAGGGTAGGTGACTGTAACAGACTTTCCCAGCCTCAAAGGCTGTGACTTCAAATGCATACAGCAGGGTATGGGGTCTGTCACCATACACTTGGCACAGCACTGGCAGGAGATGAAGGAACAACAAATTTAAGCCGCTTTTTGCACTCCTCGCTCATGGAGCTGCTGTTCCCCCAGCTACTGTGAATGATTCATTAACTGTAGCACTGGGGCTTTCTCCTCCACTTCGGTGGCCACTCTGACAAGAGTGACTTGGGCTAGTGCTGCTGCAGCTGCTCCACAACCTGCACTGACTCACCAGCAATGGGGATCCCTCGGGTGCCTGAGTCACCTGTTCTGCAGCTCCTTCACATGGGAACTAAGCACAACAGGGGGATTCAAGCCCACAGCAGGGTCTGCCCTGAGGTTTCCTGTGCTTCAGATTAGGCAGGAAACAGCCTTCAATATATGAGATGGCTTTGGGGAACCCCAGAGCACCTTGAAGTCAGAAAGGGATGGTCTGCTGTGGAGCAGTGTCCACCACGACAGGAGCAAGTTGTTGTCCCTATGAAGTATTGAATAGCATGACAACCCAGGGCCTCAGCAGAAGACTTTCTCACTATGCAGCTGGACAGCTGATTTCCCTAGTTTGGCATGTGGTTAGGGAGGGCCATCTGAGAGTGGCCCCAGGAGGAAAGGACAACGGCTGGGGCTGCTTGCTGGGGAACAGATGAATGGTGGGACAACACCTCCCAGCTCCGTGGCTAAAATCAGGTGTTTGATGATCCTCAGTAGTTGGATGATGGTCGCTGTGCAGATGGTTTGCTGATACTTTGCATCAGGCTGCACACTTTGGATATACCTGCATAGGCAGTCTTAGTGTTTGAAAAGCCAGAAAGAAGAGACAATGTGGGATACATTACCTAAATAGAAACAACTGGAATGGAAAATATCTTGAGTCACTAAATTCATTATCACAGTAATATAATCTGATTTGGGTTAAAATCTGAAGAATGGAAACATTAAAGTTCCCCTCGGGACCTAGACTACTGATAGTGAGATGGTGAGAGCTCAGCAAAAACGAAACAGGAGAGAAACACCAGATAAGAACAGCAATGAACTTTATGAATAGCAGTAAACCACATCTAGACCCATAATGTGTGATTCAGACATGTTCACTGAATTCATATGCCTTGTCTGGGAAATTTTACGCTTTTCTCTGGCTCAGGTCTCTGACTGAAGCAAATTTAAACTGTATGCTTGCTTTGAAGAAAAATGTGGTTCCTGCATAAAAGTCAGAGTAGGCTGTTGTGAACCGTCGTGTAATGAGGAGAGACTGCATTTGCACTCGCTACTTTTGCCAAGAGATTATAAGTTCATAGTAACAGCCAGTGCCTTTACCATTTTCCTGGAGCTTAGTGAGTAAGGCAAGTCTACAGCTGCATTAAGAATTAAATGGAAAGAGCAGTTGTAACTTGTAGGCAAACACAATGATTGTATAATAATGGGCTAGCCAAGCCTTAGAGGACATAAAGCTTTCCATCTGACACAGCTGAAGGACTTTGTAACCATATGATTAGCACTTGTGTTTTGGTTGGATTGGAATGCAGTTAAGGATGTCGTGGGTTCACGTCCACTTGCTGCAGGTGGTGAAAATCAGAATTAGCAGGATCCTACACAGCACAGGAGCTGTTCTGATAATCATGGACAAAATAACTACCAGGGCTCCTACACCATTAGATAAGAGACAAAGGGAGACATGGAGGCTAAAGTAGAATGGCAGTGGAAGTATTTCTGTGTCCTCTGACTCTATACAACAACCCCCAACTCAAACTCTCTCTCTCTTACAATAATTTTGCCATGGGCATTGCAATAACTTCTGCAGCAGCTGAAGCTGTCCTACCACAGCTCAGTTCCAACTCAGATATGAACCACATGGGAGATCAGTCTGAGGAAAGCAGAACTGGTTTCAATCCAGTTTGCTCACCATGGCTCCAGTTCAATGGCCTCAGGAAAAATCTGAATAACAGTAGCAGTCATGTTAATAAGATCATTGCTAAGACTAGAGATGGTGTATGAGAAAGTAGTGAAGGTTGTTCTTCTAGGAGAATTGTACCGATTCCTCTTCCCCTTCTCCTTTAATGACAAGATGTTTGGCATTATTACAATGGACAAAGTTGAAAGAAAGTATTTTCTTATCCTTCCAAGACACATACTCAGTTTCTGGAAATGTGTCTATGTAAATATGGACAGATTGAGGACATTTAGTCACCAGTGTTCCCAGGACTAAATTTTTCATTAAGTAAATGATTGCCTACTATTAGTAGTGACTTCTAAGTAGCTGAAAGAAGGCTGTAAATGTTCAGAAAGTACATAAACTTAAAAAATTAATATTCTGATCAATAATGGCTGGCTGATATGCAATAGGTCATAGCTGTCCTCAAACACTAATACACTAGCATATATTTTTTCTAGACTGTTTATTGATGTTTCTATACATTTAGCATAACTAATCCGTGGGAAAATACTCTCTCTATATACATATGTCACTCTTTCAAATCACAGCCAGAAGACATGGTATGGAACCCGCTATACCTAAGGTGAGAAGAAGAGCAGTGAGATCATTTCAGTTAGAAGTCTTTTTCTCACTTACTTTCCTTGATTGCTCCTGGGCATCAGATAATCTGGGGTGCCAGAACTATATGTGTCCTGACTTATTTGAGATCACGGATGTTTCTTTGCCCAAAGCTTGTCTGGAGCTGATGTGGCAGGATCTGCAGTGCTTAAGGTACACAAGCTTCATAGCCTGCAGCTCAGAAAGAAGTGCAGGAGCTGGCATCATCCTTGACTGCCTGTATCTTCCTATCTTGAAGGAAATGCTGCCTATTTACATGTAGATTAACTGGATGTGACCTTCCGCATGAATCCAGAATGAAGCTCAAATTTATATCTTTCAAACTGTTTAGACACTTAAAACTCAAGTAGGAATCTTTATTTCTTTGAGGGAAATTGAAGTTTTTGAAGACAACATCAGCTTCCATAAGAAATACTTTATGTTTTCAAAAATTCAATGCAATAGGAGAGGCAATTCTAAAACACTCTCTTGGAAGTGTGCAGAGATGAGAATTTTATTTCCTCAAAAACAAGACATCATAAGTCAAAGAGGTCTTTATTTGATTATACCATTCTGATCTGTCTGCCCAGTCTGTCACCCTCAAATCTTGACACCTTTCCCCACAAGCATCTCTGTCAAAACTTTGATGTCTTGTATTTCTATGTGTGCTGAAAAAGCCAAAAACAAAAACAAACAAACAAAAAAAAAAACCGAGGTGACATAACAAATGTCTTAAACTCGCCTAATGCTGAAAATCCATCCCATTGGACAAGAGACAAGAGCTGTTATTGGAGCATTATTGGAGTTCTTTATTGACTGTATAACAGAAAATGGTAGAAAGCAGCACTTTATCTTCTGAGCATCAATGGCTTGACCTTTGTCACCGGCCTTTACAATTCAGTTATTTTTAGGGCTGTTTTTTCCTCTCTGGTGAGGAGCTAATGTAATGAACTCTGGGTCTCTTCCAGAAGATGTCCTGACCTCAGGTTAGGAAGTGCCTACCTTTCCTGAAGCCATGGGCTCAGCTCTCAGCACAGCTGATTCATCTTTTCTATCATTGGTCTGACCTCCACATGGTCTGAAAGGGCACAAGGTTGCATCCAGACTTACCTTATGGACTGTCCTTGAACATATAATTCCTCTTGCTGCAGCCTCACTTGGTGCAATGTGCTGCTGGTGTGTCCGTTTGTCCTCTCTGGTCATCATGGGTGTGGGGCTGTGAGCTTAACTTCACCCATCCCAACTCTCCATCGACTTGCTCTCAGAGGCAGCAAGGTAATGGAGCGTGGGTACCTGCTGGGTGTGGGGAGGTTTGTTGGGCTTGGTTTTTTCATGCAGGTGCTAGAGGGGAGATTCTTGTCTTCTTTGGAGCACAGAGTAGCTGCAGGCACAAACCAACCACTTGTGTGGGGAAGAGTGGGGGATGATCTTTCACACAGGCCCTTCAGGTGGGATGTCCTCTTGCTGTGCAAACACATTAGAAATCAATTGTGTGTTGGGGTTTTCCCTGTGCCCTCTCAAGAACATTTTACCCCCCACCCCTCCCTTCCAGCTTTGCATGCCTCCCGCATTCTGCCTTTTATCCTCCACCCTCCAGGTAACTGGATTCCAGTGATATACTCTGAGATGAGAGGCTTTCTAAGATACTAAGACTGATACCAAACTCCCTCCTTTCAGGGAGTCAGTCCAGGTACAGGCTGCTGTGTGTGACAGCAGTGTGTGCTAATGGTGCTGAAAAGGTAGGGTAGCAAACATTGAGTTCTTGCAGATTGCTTGGGCAAAATAATTTTTCAGAAGAAAAACTTGCAGTTATTATCCTCTCTGGCATCCTCTTGTTTCCTTTTTTTATAAGGTACCTGTCAAAAAATATTTCAGATGCACTGCTATAACATGCCAAATTTCTCCATATCTGATGCTTTAAGTTTAACTATATTTATCTTGTTTATGAAAGCTGACAAGTGATACAGCCATAATAATGCCAGCAGAAATTGCAAAGCAATTTTACTCAGGTTCTTTTCATGTCAGTGGAACTGTTAAATGAGATTAGTGCAGTAGAAGGGTTTATTGCGGCCATGAGAAACCAGATAGACACATATCACAGAGAACCAGTGATAGGGTAAGAGGATCACATACAGGGACATTGTGCCAAGGGGGGATTGGCAGAATAACATAAGTGCATCTTTTAGCTCTGTGGAACTGTGTCTTGCTGTGTTTCTGATATGGTTCTCCACTCACCCCAACAGCTGTCTTTTCCTTGCCTTCTCCAACCCTTCGTATATCTTTCAGTGCCTTATTCTGACACTGGTCATGATTGTAGCTTGATGAGGTTCATTAGGAGTAGGGGGGGACTGCAAACAATGGTGCCTATTATTCTCCTTGCAACCCTTAGAGTAGCCCTAGAAAATCTGTTTGTTGGTGACTGCCGTTTTCTTTAGTTAGCTCAGTTCTCTCTCTTTGAAGAAGATGCCTTAGCAGGTCTGTAACTCACTGCTGTACTAATTATCTTCATAGATAAAAAAATTTGTACTTTCCTTATATACATGAAATGCTGCTTTTGTATATGTTCTATATGGCTTTTGTATATGTTTTTTACAGGTATATATATAAATATGTTGTTATATATGCAAGTCTATGCTGACCACTATCAGGTACTGAACCAGAAGCCTCTTGAGGAAAGAGCAGCTTGTGTGTACTTGCAAGCTTAGCAGCAGACTGCTGCATAAGCTCCCATTCTCTCTGGAGCAGACATAAGTAACAGCAGCTCACATAAGGACTCATTGAGATGTTGCTCTGAGGTTCCAGCTGGGATGCAGTGATTTTCTCCCGGAGTAGAAGCCCAGCTCATGCTCATCTCATTTCCTAAAACCTACTTCCTCCATGCTGTGAAAGGCTATTCACATTTCAGCCCTGATGACAGGCAAAGGGCAAAGCTAGAAGCATGTCCAGCTACCAGGTGGAGCAGTCAGCTAATTCAGCTCCAGCAGTGATATAGACTGATAGACACAATGAAGATGTAGGGAAGGGAGGAGCAGCTGGGCAGTGGACAAGTCTGTGAGCCTTCCAGTTCTCTGGAACACGGTTTGAATTTGTTCCAGCCATTCAAAATGATCTTTCACTTCTTGGCAGAAGCTCACAAAGTTTCTTAGCTAAGCAAAGAGAGCACAAGTCTTCATTGTGCGTGGATAGAAACAGACACTGGTCATTTGATTATTGTTATAGAGAACATAAATGAGTGCAATGTTGCAAATGCCACTGGAGGAAGTGAGAGGCTCCCTCATGAGGAGGCCTTGAATGCTATTTGTATCCAGAAGCATCCTGAGATGAAATCATAATTCTCTGGCTGAGTGACCAGACAATTAGCTCTGATGTGTTGTCTTTTAACTGCACTCAGGAGACTACTGATGAAAGCAAAGCATTTCCTTACCTCCCTACCAATACATTTTCCTTCTGTATCATCAAGGTTTCCTTATGGATACATGTGCTTTGCAATGGTGCTTACAGACTTTCCTTCACAGACCTTAGGAAAGGTCTGTACCCACTCCTAAAAAGTTGCTTTCCATACTCCAAATAACTAACAAGCTAAACAGGGGACGGGTTGTTCTCCAGACCTTACAGATGGTGAACAGAGGCACAGATAAACTACACAACTCGCTTGTGGTTATTCTGGAAATGTGTAACAGAGCCAGGCCTTGAACCAAAATTTCTGGTGACCCTCTGCCAGACTACAACCACAGTCTGGCCTTTCTCTCTGAAGGTACATATTTGCAGAGTTTTAAGGTCAGAGGAGCGATCACCTTATGTAGTATGACCTCCTCTGTGTCAAGCCCCAAGAATTTTTTGATCAAAGCATACTTTACAGGATAGAATACAGTCTCGATTTGAAGACACCGGGACATAGGGAATAATTCTACAGCTTCCCCCTGTTCCAACAGTTAATCATTTTTGCAGCTAACTTACTGTTTGTAGGAATGAATCTGGTTTAAATTTGGTTCCTGTGATGGTACTTTTCTCCTAGATTAAAGGATCCTTTACTATCTGTGTTTTGTTTCTCTCCTCTTCACAGCCATTTTTTCCATGTGTCTGAAAAAGAAGTCAAGTTGACAAGACAAGTTACTCGCTTTTGAATCCTGGGGATGTTTTTCTTTCACCTTGTGCCTGCCTTTTCTACTTTCCCTCCACTTTCATAATGCAATAATTAGAAGGCTTCTCAGAGGGGTAGAATGAATGAATGAAGTCAGCAAGCCATATTCTTTACTCTTCTTCCAGGTGCAGTAAGGAACATGTAAACAAATGAATTGACAGCACTGACAACAAATTCTGCTCTCATTCATATTTCAAATGATACCATTTGAAACTTCCTTCTGTTAGGCACTGCAATGGAGAAATACCTTACATTAAATGGGAATATCAGCAGATTATCACCTACTGGATACTGATTATGTGTGGCTCCCATCATGGTTTGACAACCCAGTGTTGCAATGAGGCTTCTCAGTCTAGAGCACAGAATATGTCACAGACTGTTTTTGATAAGCAGAAAGTCCCAGAACCACAGATCTTGTCCTTCTCCCAGTTACCGAAGCATAGATTTGACAATATGCCACTGATATTACATGACCAATGTTTTCTTGTGGGCTTGGTGACCACAAGATGGATGGTGTTGTAATTATATAAAATGCATATTGGGAAAATGCCTGGGAAGATCCATGGAAGTGAAAAGATGTAGGAAGTGAATCATAAGTTATATCTTTGTTTATAAATCACATGTGTAAGTGGCTAGGGCATTAAAAGGACCCATCTTCTCACATGGACGTTATCTGGGTTGAGATGGTAGTCTCTGATTTGTATCTGTAGAATCTAAGGCTTCTTACTCTGTCGAGAAAAAAAACAGTTCTGATCTATAGCTTTCAAGAAAGTCCTCTGCTTTACCTGTGACCTAGACTCCACTAGTCTGTGTGTGTGTCTATAGACCACTAACACATGGAAATTGTGAAAGCAGAACACAGCAGTGAGAAATTAGTCAATACTGATTAACTATAGTTAAAACCAAAGATGTGGTGTCATCAGACCTTCAGAGAAAAAGCCAGAAACATCAGAAGAGGCAAAATCTTAAAAGAAAGAGCAGAAAGAATAAGCAGAAGCTCAATAGGATCAAGATCTAGCCTGCCCTGAGGAGCAAAAGAGGTAGTGACTGACAGCTGCCCATCCAGCAGTCTCACTGTGGGGAATGCAGCACAACAGCACATGGAAAACGTTATTAATGTTTAGCCTACCAGCAAGTTAGTTCCAACCCATTACAGCATGTTTTGGCAATAAATAGTGGTTTTGTGCTTTTAAGTTGTGTAGTGCTATTAAGCCCAGTGAAAGGCACTCAGAGAAAAGTGGCACAAAGATTAGAGGGTTATTTAACAGCACTGGTGTAGTGAAATAAGCTAAATGCCCTTATTTTCTTCAGAAAAACCTTAAAAGCCATTTTTCATAAGGCTCATAATTTCCACCTTGTTTAAGGAGCAGAAATATCAATTATCATTAGTATTTGCTAACACTGCACTTCCAGCATGCACGTCACACCCTATGAACACAACTGTTCCCAGCCCCCACCAGCTCACTGACCCCAGCAGATCAACTCTGGTTTAAGTGTGTGATTCAGCCCAGTACATCTCAGCTGGGACTGAAGGACAGTGTAGCAGCCCTCCACCAGCAATGGAAGGACACAAAGTCCACAGAATGATCTGGATTAAATGCAGGAGGTGGTTTCCTTGTTTTCATTAATTTCCTTGATTTTCCTTCGTAACTGTTTTTGTAAGGTCTGGTATTTTCAGTCAACAACCATTATAGTTCAAGGTGACACGAATGGTAAGTCTACAACCTTTTGCACTGCGTGAGAACAAGATAAACTCTTTTTTTTCCAGATCCTCAGGAATTCAATGTGTTTTAGAGTCATATGTTTTATTTATTACATGCTGCACTTTCTGATCTCTGCTGTTTGCAGCTTGTGGTGCATGTTCATTGTGGTTTTGTGTGGGGGACAAAATTCAGACTGAAGTGCAGGTTTCTCAGAAGATACTTAATCTGTGTTACAGAAGCCAGTGCAAAAAGTGAATCCCAGAGACAGCAGGATAGAAAGCAAAACTTCAACCCCTGTTTCCTCAGAGAAACAGCATAAGTATTGGCTGCAGCAGTGTTGCATTACCTTGGTGACTTCAAATGTCAATACTTGAACCCAGCACTTTATGAAACATGATCTAATAGAATTCCTAAATCAGCTAGCTTGGGGTCTGATGAGCATATACTCCGCTGTACAGCTTCTCTTTTGTGTTCGACTACTACAAGACTTGTTACCACTCAGTCTTTGTTCTCCTTAAATGATAAATTACATTTTTACAGGCTTGGGTTAGGTTTTCCTTTTTTCCATACTGTCCACGTATGTAGAAAGGACATTTAGAATTCAGGTTTCCCAAATGATGCACGTCTATTTAAAGCAACAAAACAGAAAATGGTCTACAGAGCATGTGTTGCTGGAAAACCATTCCAGACACTAAGAGACATTATTAATGAGGGCTTTTTTTGCCCTTTTCTCAGAATCTTTTCAATCTAAATCCAACTTGGATAAGAGGTAAGTAATAGGTAAAAGGGTGGATGAACTAAGGATTTTTGAAAAATTAATAGCAAAGCAATGAAAGCATCCACAGCTCCAGAAAGTTCCAAAAGTCCTTAGTATATTGTGTTATCTACTAATGCTATAATCAATGTGACTTTTATTGGCTGAAAATAGGGAAATAATGTTTGGAAAATCACTCTGCTGACTTCAGGAAACACAAAACAAAATTTAAAGGATACAGGAAACAATTCCACTAAAAAATGCATTTCTAATCCAATTTCTGCTTCTGTGGTTATCTTGTTATGAGACAGATGAAACCTATCAACAACAAAAAACTGTTTATTCTTCAAGGGAGAAGCAGTTCTCTCCTGATTTATGTTTTTCAGACATCAGGTAAAAAATACAGCAGATGCTTGCTGCCCAGAAGAGGAAAACCGGAGCTGGAACTGAGGAGGTGTTTCCAGTGTGCAATAGAGTGCATAAGAGGCAAAGGCACTGGGGACTTAGGGTTAGATTTAACAAGACACATCATGTGCTTAACTTGAAGCAAAATTTTTACTTCAGTAAGACTACTCACATGCTTTCAAATGAACATAGATATAAATGTCTCTGCAGGTGCAGGAGCTAGGGTTGTACAAAACCAGAATTTCAGTTTGAAGGGCTGAAGGAAAAAATACATGAGGAGTTAAGAAAGTAATTCAGTTAAAGTTATTAGTAGATTTTGCCTACTCAGTACAATTGGCTTTGGGTAAATCTTCTTAAAAGTGCCTCTGGTTTTAAGTATCTCACTGATAGAGGTTTACTTTCTTGGTTTGAAATCCAGCAGCCAAAAGCAGAGGCTCTCCATAGGATTTATGGATAAGAGTGCAGCGTGCTCTGAAACAGCAGAAGTAGCCACTCTTGGAGACAGGAGTTTAAGGCCTAGTAATCTACATTTCTGTAACAGTCAGTGATCTCATATGTATTTCAGTTTGTCTTTCAGGAGTCCAGAATTATTTTGGAAATAGGTGCCACTACTTCTTTTGAAGAGAATCAAAGGAAACACAGCCAAATTTAAGTGGAAGCAGCAAGCGAAGCTCAGAGCTGACATCTAAGATGCAATTTAGACTTCTGCTGATATGATTGAGAGTCCATCCTCTGGGATTTCCTTTGTGTGACACCAATTCCCTCATCCATAAGGGAATGGCAGGGAGGGAAAGGAACACTTTGCTGTAGCTTATATACAGGAGAAAACAGAAAGATGCTTCAAGTACCACCCAAGAAGAAAGGTGAATGGAATTAATATACACTTAAAAGTTATCCTTTCTGTGGAACTCATGGCAGCATCAGCTCCTTTGGATAGGGAGGAAATCTAAACAAACACCTTCTGTCATGGATTCACTTTCCATTAAGCTAGTGCTGCCTTACTGGTAAAAGAAGACAAAAATTCACCCTGTATTAATCAAAAATATATTAGAATGTGACCCAGTATCTGCAGAAGTGAAACCAACAGTATTAGGCTATGCAACAACAGATCCTAATTTAGGTCTCTTCTCTTATTAATTGCAGCAGTTTTGCTGGGGAGCACGAAATCCCAGCACAAAATCCTCCGGGTATCAAAGCCTTGCAGCTCTGTCTGAAGCATAAAAGGAGGTTACAGGAGGACACAGCAAAGCCAAAGGAGGTCACTGGATGAGTCATTCGCACTCAGGTATTCGCAGCTACTGTTTCCTGGTTCCCATCACTAGACAACACTTGTCTTAGCACAGTATTCCCAGGTTTCTAAGATTTTATTTTAAAAACCAGCGTGCAGACTTTGGATGATCACAGACTACCAATCATGCTCTCTGAGACAAAGATGCATGCAACCCAGAAAACTCCTGATGAACATCCTCCCCCTGCATTGCTTTTTCTTGCCATCAATATGAATTTGACATGACATGACGTTAAATGAGATCAGGATAACAACAGCCATGGGAGGTCAATACATTCGTATGGTATATAATCAAATATGTGCCTTGAACAGGTAGACTCTTGCTTTATGAGATCGTGGGAGTTTAATTTAGCAGAAATAAGTATTCAGCCAACTGAGGCCCTTCTCTTTTACATACAGATAGGCTCCTCTGTTCATCTGCATTCTATAAAGGCTTGTTATTCTTCCGTGTTTATCAGATCTGCGATATCGAGGAGAACAGAAAACGTGTGTGATATCCGCCAGCTGGATTCCATCTGTCTTTTCTCTGTGGAGATGGAGTTTCAAAGGCTACATCCTATCTACTGTCACACCCTCTCCCAACATGAGAAGCTAAGTGTAAAGTTTGGCCAAAGTGATGGAAAAACAGTATCTGTTTTGTAAATCACAACTATTTCCCTACCTACACAAAAGTGGCATTCTTCTTGTTCTGGCATGCATGGTGTATTGTTGCTCTGCATCACAACTTTCCTACTATTAAATAATAGAAACCTGGCCAAAATTATTTCAGATAAAGGACTTTTTTTTTTTTTACTTGGACTTTGTGCATGTATGTGTGTATTGGTTTGTGTACTGGATGAAGCAGGAGCAAGGAAATTGTGACTGACAAGTACAAGTACTGGTTGATTACTGTAGAGGATATGTCCTCATAGCATTTCTGGGAGGGAAAAAAACCACCTACCTGAATAAAAGCCTAATTTTGCTGCTCTTGAAGTGATTGAGGCTTTGCCATTCACTTCACCACAAGCCCTAAGGGACTAAGGAATTCAAGTTTCTCAGGATAACACCCAGGATGGAGCAAAATTACTGCAAATCAGCAAGAGTTAGTGATGTTTTCTTGCCATAATGTCTAGAACTCTCTGTTCTTTGGGTCCGGCAGCTGCAACATTTTTAGTGAAATGCAAACCACATCAGAGAGAAGCATGAGACACCCCAGTTTTAGCCAAGGAGCTGGGAGGTGCTGCCTTGTCCATTCATTTCCCAGAAAGCAGCCCAGAGCAGCGATCCTTTCCCACCAGAGCCACTCTTCTGAAGCCACAGAGCACTGAATCTTGTGAAATGTTGGGGCTAGTGCGCAAGAACCCTTCCTAAGCCTCTTTATTCTCCCTGGTGTGAGGCAGATGTACGTGCCCCGCAGCTTGTGGAGCAGGAAGGGAGCAGGAAGGGCCAGCATAGACACTTGGCTCCCAGTTTCCCCAGTGTCTCACCTTTCACCACCATGGAAGATTTTCCATATGTCTTTGAAAATTTTTTGTTGATTTATCTTCCCATTATCCTAACATTGTACCTGTAAGTTCTTTTATATATTTAATGGATGAAGATACATGTTGCATGGATCAGAAGCACAGGAGGATTATTCTGACTCTGGCCAGCATATACACCTCATTTTAGTGGAAGTGTAATTTTTTTTCAGGTTATTTTCAGGGATACATATGCTCTTTGATGCTCAACCAGGTAATATCAGGCACATATCCAGACATATCATCACACAGACAGTTAGAGGACCACGTGCAAGCAAATAGGACTTTAATACTTGTAGACTAGTTATGCATCTAACTCTGTACTAGTCCATAGCCAGTAACATCTACCCAGAAAGTGTAATGAATTAAGACTGTCAGCAACTTCAACTGACCTTTCAACTGAACAGTTGGTGACGATATGTGTTCCTATTGAAAAACTATGTCTGGTTACTAGTGCGAGTACACACACGCAGATGTACTGTTAATTTTGAAACCTCAGCTAAGTCAAAATGAGCTTTGGTTGGTACTAGTTATGAATCCCAATACATATATGTGGTTTTTTTGATTTACAAACACTCTTCTAAGAATACAGAGGCATGGCTTTCAAAGACTGTCCTCCATAGTTAGTGTGGTACTGAAGTCATTTCAGTCATGTACAAATAAAAACCTGGGAGAGGTGTTTAGATCCCTCCAGGGCCAGAAGAGACCTGCAGCAGTACCTTCACCCCATCCTGTTACCCACCTCTGAGGTATCTATTGCTGTAGACTACCTGGAAATTACATGTCTTTGTGTTGTAGTGTTGTAGTAATTAACTGGATGGGGCTAAACTAACACCTCTAACTATTTGATTATTTGACTGAGAATTGATTAAGCTTTCTCAAAATGCTCCTCTTCTCTGATCCCTCTAACCTTACTATTGCACAATGATCTGATATATATCTGTTAGTGTTAGCCAAGCAGCCTGGAGGAATCTTGCAGATCCAAGATAACCCAGCTGACTGTTTTCTGAGCTTGCTCACAGTCAGTCCTTTGTGCATAGGCAAATCATTTTGTGCTGTCACATTTACATAGTCCTACAGCCAAAGTAAGGTTGTCTGGGAGCCTTTTTATGGTCAAAATGAACTCTTCAGAGGCACTGGGAACCTAGCAAAGTCAGAAAAAAGTCCCATAAAAGCATAAGGTGTTGACATGTATTTATGGTGGAGGAATAAATGACCTCTTCTGAGAAGAGCTTACATGATGAAGGTACAGGAGGTCAATGTAGAGAGTTTGGGAAGGATTCCCACGGGAGCTAGTCTCAGAGGCATAAAAATGCAAACAATACTTGAAATAAAATCTGAGTCAAACAAGGATGGAAATCAAGCTGAGAAGCCCAGATAGCTCATGAGTAGTTTAAGCACATGCCAGGCCCAGAGGCAACTCCTAAGTTGCCAGCACCATTGCCTGCAGATTTTGCAATGGATCCTACATTTCAGAATAGCTAGAAGCCTACCTTGGATTTAGAGACTATAAGAATTGCTGCCGAAGGAAAATAGCTTACAACAGCCTGAGGCATAGAAATGGCATCCAGTCTCTATCAGAATTTGTTGTTTAGCAGGTAAGTCCTGGCTTGCCAGCCCTAGAGCATGCTGTACAATCTTCTATGAGAAGATAGAGTGTCAGCATTGCCAAGGCAAGCTTCTCTACAATTCCCCTAACTTGCCTTAGGGCTGTACTTCTCAACACGATGAGTTTATCTTCCTGCCTATTCTAGTTTTTGTGCCTTTTTTCTCCCCCTGAGAGAGGTTCTGTTTCTGGTTATCCTGTATATGAGGTATTCCAACACACTTGCCCCCAAAAGTTCTTCACCTGACAATGGCCTTGTGATGCCAGCCAAGGCCCATCATAAGGATATTTCCTACCTTGGAGATTTGACAAGCTAAATAGACAAAACAATGAGTAGGAAGAAGGAAGGATTATTATCAAGTGGTGAACTGATGTACCAAGAGATTAGTGGAGTCCCTCCTAATCACACAGCAAGTCTGAAGCACATATGGGGGCAACATCCATGATTTCTGCATCTCTTTCTTGTTCCTTAAACACAATCTTATCTTCTTTTTGCTTTTGCTAACACAAATGTTACTTAAGTAACAATGACTATCAAATAAGCCATTGAGCATCATTCAAACAATATCCTTTAGTCATTACAGACCTGGGTGAAATCTCTTACAGTGAACTAACTAAAGACTGCAGATCTCAACAGGTGGGAATTGATGTTTTCCCCATGCAAGGGTATAGGGCTACCTGAGCTAACAAGGGATGGAGGTGCAGGCTGATCTACCTAAGCTGTATTTTCATAGTGGTATATACAGTAGAAAATATCTTAAAAATTATCTCAGTATTATGATCTATGAGTGGATCTGTGTCTCTTTAAATGTCAAGACTTTAAATGGTTATACTTTTTTTTTTTTTTTTTGTCTGACCACGGTCACACAAGGAATTTGCAGCATGACCAGGAGTGAAGTCCTGTTCTTACAAGGATTGTGAGAAGTTCTGATCATGGGATTAACAAATCTGTCCTGATCCTTTTGTATTTCAGATCAAGACAACACCTGTCCCATTCTCAAACCCTGACACAGAAACTCTCATAATGCAGCCTGGAGCGCAGCTAAATCCTTACTTCTAATATAAATAACAATGACTTAAATTTCTAGTCTAGCCACTTAAAATAATATGACGTTAATGGACTAAAGACCTGGGGAAAGACAATGTGTTATGTATTCTGTTATTTTCTTCAAACCACTTTTGTAAACAGTCATTAAACAGTTACCTTTAGATCCAGCGCCAAATGCTGCATCTCATAGCTCAAACACACCCAGATAATGCTAATGGCTCTCCCAAATTCATAATACTCTCATTTGAAGAGCAAGGCCCTTCACCCTCTGCCAGTGTGACATTCACCAGGCCCTGGGGTTAGCATGTCAGGTCCCCCTCAACACCTTTACTTCAATTTCAAATAAATTTTGTTACCAAATATATTGAGGAAAGTCATGTCTGCTTTATACGTCTCTGTCACCTGTTTCTGCCACTCGAGACCATGGTGAGCAGCAGTTACTGTAGTGAATAACACTAATCAACACATCTTAGGAGAAGGTCTCCCAGAAATATTTTATCTAACATTAGTGTCAGAACAAATCTCTCTGGTTAAAAACACAAAGTGAACATTTTCAGTAATATTTGGCCCTTCATAGAATAAATGCATACAAAGAGCTGGTAAGAGACACAATTCTCTCGTTTTTTGAAAATGTGCAGGAGTTAACATTTACAGAGGGGTTTTTGTTTTACATTTCTCATTTCCCTACCACTTTTATTTAATAATACACATGCAGCATAGATCCATATGAAGTCATGACCATAAAGTCACTGGGTACAATGGTCCATTCACATTGGCCATTTTTCTGATATCCTCATGCAGTAAATTGCTAAGCTTTATCTAAATTGCCCCCAGACAGAAAGGATGTTGAGCCAGGACCCAGAGTTAGGTTACACTCTTCGTGCTAAGACAATAGGGCAACTGCAAGAAATCAGCCATGAAGGAAAAATATCTGCGTGGTAAAAGGAAGGTGTGACTGGCACACGCAAGCACCTGGCTGCTTGTTTAACCTTAGGAGGTCAAATCATCCTGCCTTTCCCCGGGAGAGACACCTTTGCTATTTTCCTGGGAGGACATAGGTTCCTCCACCCCTTTGCTATTTGCACTGCCCCACAAGCAGCCTTTCCTTAGTCCTCCTTGAGTGCAATCTGTCTCTTTAGAAAATCCAGGTTTGCACCATGAAATGCATGGCCTGGACACCAGGACATGGTTGTAGCCAGAAAACAAATCTCCCAGAGAGCCTGGCTTAGTGATGGTGTTATTGTCAGTGAATGTCTCCATTGCTGATCCTAATCTGCACAAACTACACCAAACCAGGAACAACAAGCCAACCTCTCTCCTACTGCGCCAACACTTGTCTAGGAGTCTTTCCAGGGTGTTAAACCATTGGAGTCCTCTTCTTCTAAATAGCAATAGTGGAAAGGAATATTAGCAGAGCTTGGACTGGAGTTTAATTCAGGATAAAGATGCAAATGTTGGAGCAGCAGGGCAGGCAGCCAAGACCTCTTTCATAATTGGGTGGGTACAGCAATGTATGTGGGAAGAATGGCATGCCTCAGACATAATGCAGCACAGAGCACATACAGCACAATGTTGGCTCAGCTCTTGCTGGCACCATCCTGTTGCTGCTGTTGTTTGAGGCTCCTGGGTCAAATGCAGCCCAAGAAAAGGTCTTGTATCCCCCAAGTGTGGGTGAACTCTGCCAGCTTTGTTGGCTGCATTTTGGGGTTGTGGTTGGTTGCCCTTTGAGCTGAATGTCCAAGCAGGTGTCCACAACGGTTCCTGACCCACAGTCCTCATTTCCTTCCTGCCTGTGAATGTCCTCCATGACAAAATATTTCCATGCACTGCGAGCCAGGGAGGGAGAGGAAGAGGGAGAAGGTGTTTGGAGAGATGCAGAGATGTTTGTGAGTCAACTCTCCGTGATCTAAGTTGCGACTTCACTTCCCATGAAACTCAATTATACACTTAGAAAGTGCCACATAATGGTGGTGAAATTTGATTGGCAGCGAAAACAAACTGGGGGGGGGGGGGGGAAGCCTTCCTGTATAAAATCAGTTGAAAACCAGAGGGCCACAGCATTTGCATGAGGAAGTGATTTATACACAGCACAAGGCATAATGATTCCTTATAGATTTAGAATTTATGTTAATTTTTCCATAACTTTCTTACTCTGTACAGGAAGAACTTGTACACATTGCACCTTGATCTTTTGAATAAACCCTCATTAGAAGAAATGACTCCTAGTTTTTGCACAGCTGTCGAGAGGTACCATAAAGGCTTGATTTCATAAGGACCTATTCTCTTTGAAATTACATAAAGTAAGAGGGATCAAACAGGTGTAAAGCTAATGTATGGAGGAAAAAGTTCTTGAACAGCCAGAAGGGACCATTGTAGTTGTTTATTATTACTTTCTTGATGAGCTAGAGGATTTTACCGGGTAATTTGTGAGGCCAGGGAACACTTGATAATAAAGATCAGACCATTTACAAGCCTCACAGGATGGAGTGCCAAGTGAGCGACAGGCACACACCTCTTCCATAAACCTTTGTCCCAGTAATGGAGCCCATAAAACAAGAATAATACCATCCCATAACAAAAAGTACAGCCTCTCACCACAGTACAGCCCTGCTGGTGGCAGAAATGGAAAGTTGGAAAGCAGCTTTGAATATAACCTTTACAGTTAAAGGTTGCTCCAGCGCAGAGGCCAGAAGCATGTCCCAGGGCTACCTGAGCAGCCGTGAGTGCCTGGTGAGTGCAGGCATTACAGAAAATGTTGTTTTCACCTTGCCAAAGCATCCTTTCTAGAAAGACTAAGAATCTGCGGTTTAAACTGAGATTCTATTCATTCATCCTCAGCTGTCTAGCCTGAACCAGTCATCCACTCTGTCTTTAGCCCACAGTGAAAGGCACATAGTGGCTTAGACATTTCTCTTAGGATGATTTGCCATCTGCAGATGTCTGCCTTTACTGGCTATAGCAGGACCACACATGACTAGGTTAGTTTGAAGGTCAAATATTTAGATGGGTAAATGCCAGTGACATAATTTCCAACTTGAGGCTGTACCAGTATGACTTCATGCGAGAACCTATCAGGGCACTGAATGGTTTTTTTTGGTGAGATTTCAAGCAAGCTAGAGGTTGATGTTAACACTTCACCCCAAAACACAGCCCTTAGGGCCACAGGTTTTCCTCACAACCTTCTGAAAGTCACTTTATTGCAATTTTAAGGAAGACAGAAGGTAGGGTCACAATCAAATATGCTCAACTTCAGCTACCATGCAGTAAAGAGTTACCATCAATGATCTGAAGAGTGCTGCTACTCCTCTGAGACATAGAAGCACATACTCCTTAAGGGTGTAGTGACTCCCACCGTTCTTTCCAGGACGTGTCTCTGTCATTTGCAGAGGAAGTAACATTGTTTTATAATTTGGGAAACACCAGAGAAAACAGATTGTAGGAGTCCTGGGCTCAATTACTAGTTGAGGAGGTTCAGATCTCCTGTTATGGGAGAGCCATAGGCATGGCTGCTCTTCAGACCCACTGTGTCTTCCACTGATCTTGTGCTAATGTGTAATAAGGGACCACAAAAATCAAGTGCCCAGAGATATCCTGTAGCAGTGGGGTTAGGCTGTTGCTCTAGGAGAGAGGACAAAGAACCTGTGTCCAATGGGCCACCTACATACCTTGCATTCAATTCCTGGCAGGAGGGGTGAGATGGATCCTCACAGTGTACTAACTAGATCCCCTTTGAGCTAAACCTCACTATCTTGAATAACAGTATAGAATGAAAACTGGATTTCTGGCAGACCCACTTGGGGCATCCATCACAAAACCTATGGTTTTATTCCACAGACTGCTACTGCTGAAGAGGGCCTGGCTGGCTATTGCTGAGGAAGCCTCCACAAGCTGCATCAAAGGGGTCTAGGTCAGACAACTCAATAAGCTTACAATGTGGCTCATCATCCTTATGCATTATTTTATTGGCTTCTTTCCTATACACACAGTATTATAATGAGTATTTGGCCTTTCTTTATTATTGGTGTTTATTTAGAAAGAAATATTTCCTCTTTCTTTTAACTATTTAAACTGATCTTCCCTTTCAGACCACAAATCTGAGATAAAGGAGTATGTGGACTTTCATGCAATGCCAAAGAGCTGGCCACAAAACAAGGTATCTCTGAATTGCAGAGAGGAACAGTGTGGGAACAGACAAATCCATTTGGGCCCTTGAGTTTACACAGTGTAAGAGAGTTTAACTCTGAGCACTCTGCCTCCTAAAACTGCACTGTGCAGTATCAATATTTCTTATTTAATGAGGGTGTTCTTCTAATTTAGTTTTGATTTCTTTATGATCTCATTTTCTATAAGTGAAACAATGTCTCTTTGTTTGCACTGTTTGAAATACATGGAAAATAATGTGCAGTGGGAAAAGGAACTAACCTCATATGTGCTGTAACTCTACTCTGTGGGAAGTGCAGCCTGAATCAAACAGCAGCAATAATGCCTGGGTTAGGGCATGAGAAAGACATTGAAGTTGGCTTAGATGAAAGATGCTATTAATTATTTCCCTCTTTTATTATTAGTCTTGCCAAAAAGCATTGGATTTTTGTGTATAGACCCACCTGGAAACGCTGTGAAACCTGCTCTAGGTGAACCTGTTTTGGCAAAAGGGTTGGACTAGATAATCTCTAGAGGTCCCTTCCAGCCCCTACCATTCTGTAAATCTGTGATTCTGTGTATGCTTTATGTATGGTAAAAGAAGTTAACATGCTCCATTGCAGTCTATGTGAACTTGACGCTTGAGGAGGGGTCATCTTACACTTTTTAAACTCTCAGTCTCTCCTGATTTTAAATTAAAGATGCTTCTTCCCTCCCCCCTCTTTTCCTTGAATGTCCCATGCGTTCCTCTTTCACCAAGTCTAATTTTTGTCATTTGGTGGCTTTCTGTCTTGTCAGCAATGTTCCGGTCCATATAAATTTAAACAGGTCTAATAATACGGGAGGGTGCCTGTGGCTGCTTTTGAAATTTATTTTTCCCCTCTAAAAGGCCCCATGTCTGTGATTACCTTCTGCTTGGTCACTGTGTACAAGCCAAGAGCTCAGCAGTGTGGGAGTGTGACAGTCCTGAGACATTTCCACAGCACCCTGGGGCAGTAAATTAATGCTGACATGACCCACCAAGCACATGGCAGCTCCATTGTCAGAGCTCGTCTAACAGGAGAGATTGAATTTCACACTGCGTTTGATATTAAATCTCTCCCAAGCACAAGCTGACTTGGCTTGGTAGAAGAGATATTCAAGGATCAGCAGTGAGGGCCTCGGCAAGGGAAGGTGTTAAATACTCACTGCCTTCATTTGAAGTATTACCTTGCAGCCTCAGCCTGGTCTCAGAGCACAGCAGATATTACCGTTATGCCTACTTTGTCTCTTACAACTGTCCCACTCCAAAACCAGAAGCTCCACCATGTCCCTTATCTCACTCCCATCTCCCTCACTGAAGACTGCACACTCACTCTCTCTCCCCTCAGGATACCTCCAGCATGTCCACCCTGTCCCCGATCTCCTGTGTGCCCTCACCTTCTGAAATATCCCAGTGTTGTTTTACCTGTTGAGACCGGAGAGCCACGTGTTGCTTTGCTGGCCATCTCAGGCTGACTGTTCAGCCAGAAGATGGATACTGCTTGAAAGCAGTGAGAGGTCACCTTTGACTTGAGCCAGCCATCTAAAACAAATACATTGTATGAACTCTTGACTGATAACACAAAAATGCTCTCTGCAATAGGGAGACTGTTTTATAAGCTTGTAAAACACAACACTCAAAACATTACATGCAAATAATCTTTTTTGAAACTGAAAGTGAAAGTCAGTCTGTAATAGTCCAGTCAGGAACTAGACAGTAATTTTGTAAAACACAGCACTCAAAACATTACATGAAAATAATCTTTTTTGAAACTGAAAGTGAAAGTCAGTCTGTCATAGTCCAGTCAGAAACTAGACAGTAATTTTCCATTTCACTCTCCTTTACAACTCTCATGAAGGCCACTCTGTAACCTCTTGCACCTCTTCCAAGTTCTGTAAAATCTGGAGCTTGAATAATGGGTTACCCTAATTATATGTGATTAGTAGTGCTTGATTAAAGGTTTACACTGGATATTGTTAGTGATTACTCTGAGGATGTGGGGAACCAGGATCCAATGAGTGTCTTGTTCCATTGTGCTTTGTGTGCTCTGGAAAGCCAGACACCAAATCAACATTTCATAGACATCTGTTTGTTCCTGAAGATGTAGATGTGCCATAAGAGTCCTTCACAGTGTTCTTCACTGTCTAGTTGATGCAATTTGGGATAACTTGTTAGATTAAAATATTGAAAGTCCTTAAATAATTCAACCTGAATTAGTTCAATGTGAATTTTGCTCATAGGCTTTTAAGAAAATAAAAAAGGAGGTTTTGAATCAATTTGCATAAGTTTTCTCACAGTGTGCTACATTTCTCTAAGTTATGTGATACTGGGATAAGAATTTTCACTTTTGCAATACTAAAGTACATTAGTCTCTCTAGAAAGGCCACCAATCTTGATCTGAAGATAACATGAGATGGAAAAAAAATGTTTCTTTTGCCAGTTTTTATTTCAAAGGTTAATGATCTTTGCTATTATAACTCATATTTCATTGTCAACTTGAAACTGTCTGGCTTTGGCACTCAGACCTTCATTACAATGCTTTTCAGAAGCTCAAAGAACACTTTATAAGCTGGTACTTTCTCCAGCTTTCTCTGTATGGAGATAAGTAGATGTTGTAACCAATTCAACAATTTCACTTTCTCTGGGATGGCTGAACATGTGGAACGCTGTAAGTTTTGCCCGTGAAGGCATTTTCTTTAAACCTCAAATCATTATAATGGCATTTCTTTCACTTACAGGTACTGAAACTGAGTCTGGCTTTTCATTGTTTAGGTTGAATTATCTCCATACTAAACTCAAAATTTTCTCAATCCGTGTTAACTCCTTGAATAAACCATGACAGCAAAACTCAGGTTGATTAATTTTACCACAATGGCCCCTGGATAATTCTGCATTAATTTTTTACTCTCTTTGTTCTTGTACATACTGCATTCAGTTGCTTTACAATATATTTTATTAATACATTTCTGCTTCTGGTTGACCATCCAGTTCTCATTCCTGGCTACCCTACAACTTTTGGAGTTTTCTCCAAATATTTTCTTTTTTTTCTTTTTTCTTTTATTTATTTTTTTTCCACTCAAAAAAACCTGGAAAATGCTCACATGGTTCCTATTCATATATCTCTCTTCCAGTAAATCCCCAGTTCAGTAATCCCCAACTGACAACAGCATTTAGGGAGCAGCATGAGATGGGTCTTATACGCTATAAAGTGCACTGACAACTGTGTGCCCAGAACTCTCAGTGATCCCAGTGGAAACTGAAATCCTCAGCCTGGTCCTCAGGACAATGTCAATGAAATATATTAACAATTCTGTTGGATATTAAAAACACAATGCCCAGCTCTGTGATCTGATTGTAAAGACTGATTGGCTAAGCATGAGCAAAAATTAAGGCTTTTGGAACTTTTAACATACTTTTCTCTTTAAATTTTGCTTACTTATCAATAACCGTTTCATTTATTTTTTTTTAATCCTTGCAAAATATCACAGTGTATGCCTTAACAGTGGGACCAGTACCACTCCGCCAACAAATATGTTCTGTATACTCCTTCCTTTCTTTAAAGATTACATTAACTGAGTTACATTAAAGCAGCCCAAGGTTTGTTGTAGTCCTTTGGACAGAGCAAGGCTGGTGTTTCACTCCCTGTCTGTGGGTTGTCCTCTGGGAAAGCCTAACAACATTAGCACCAATGCTGTCACACTCTCCTGGAGTCCCAAAAAAGCCTTTCTGAGGAAGTGATTCTGGAAACATTCTGCTACACCACATCTTTTAGGTGTCTTAGACACATTTTTCCTTGGGTAGGATAAAGCAGCCTCTGGGCTGTGTCTATTAACCCCAGGACACCCATCAAAGCATCAAGAAAATGAGTTTTCAGGTGTTCCACAGTCCTCCACAATCTGAGACCTTCTGTATGCTCAGGGACCAAATCAGACTCCTAGAAGGGTAAATTTAGCTGTGTATATGGTTTATGTGACTAAAATAACTGTGCATATGTATAATGAGAAAGACGTGCGTATACATGTACACACATAGTCTGGTGGATTTCTTTCCTTGAGGCACTTTGACTACTGATTAATTGCCAAATAAAGGCTGTGCTATTTAGTGATTCATTTCTGCACATTTGCAAGTCATAATCTAATCTGGATCTCTCCAAGGGTCCTACATGAGCATTGGATTACTGACATTTGCTCAGGCAACAGATACTTCTGTAGTACAAAAGTTTTTTTGTAGTACAAAAGTAGTACTTTTGTAGCACAAGGGAACAGAAATTTCATCCTGAAGGGAGCAGTGAGGTTTTCAACAGGTTCCACACTGGGAAGTCCTGCACAAGTATAAGATTTGCTTCCAGTTCACAGAAGAAACTATTTCCCATATATTCAATTGACAGAAATCTGTGCAGCTTCACTGACTTCTAATTAGTTGACTTCAGATGAACTATCTTGATCCAGGTGATGTGATCTCTTACAATAAGAAATAAAAATGATCACATATCTGCATGCCACCCCATGCCAAACCTTTGCCAGCAACTACACTGTGCCCCACGGCACACAGAATAGAACAGTGGCAGAAGTGACACAGGAAAGCCCTTCCTAGTAATATACTGTTTGCTGAGCCCCACTTTTTGCTTCTAGGTTTTGCACATAACTATTTCTCAGTGACATTTTGGTAGACTACAGACTCCTCCACTTTCAACTATGGCTTGTCTATAGTACAAGATGTAACTCTGAACAAAGATGGACCAGCTGCAATAGGATAATTACTTACTTTCCAGCTACATGCCACTCCGGAGACACCTGAAACAACCTCAGACCTAGAGTAGCTGAAGGCTGTTTTCAGTTACACAGATTACCTTTCAGTAATGTCCTTTGTAAACCCAGTGTTAATTTCAGAAAACCAGTAACAAACAGTAATATTACCATTATTCCTAACAGTCCTAATCAGTGGGAAAATGTCTGCTAGTAAATGTATTCATGAATGTAAATTTATTATATTAAGTCTTTGGCTATGTGACTTGATTCAATTATCTTTTCTGGATGGTGTCAAGGATACTATGGCAGAGCTAGACTAAAAAGACTGAAAACCAAGTACATAATAAAGAAGGCACATAACTAATCATCATAACTTCTCATGTGTAAGTTAATAAATGAGAAACAAACCTCATTTAACTCAGAGAAAAAAAATAAAACAAAGGGTAAAATAAACTCTTGAACTAAGAAACCTAGGCCAAGAAATCCAACACCGTAAGAATAAAAAAGCTTTGGATCTCATTTTTGTTCAAGGCAAAGGTGGTGTGCCAGGTCTAGACTGGGGCTGAATTCAGATACGAGTTATAAGCAGTTCAAGTATTAAGGGATGTTAGAATCAGCATTCTGCTGAGATTTAATTCACAGAAGTGTGTATCAGAATAAGTACCCAGCCAGCACACTGATGGAAATGGGTAGACCCAATGCAGTTCACAGAAATGCATGGCAAAATAAGTACCCTCACAGCACGTTGATGGGTATTAGTAGACACAATGCAGTTCATATGAAGAATCTGACTAAAAAGAAGTATTACTGGCAACACAGGGTGTCAGTTAGGGCTTTTGGACTTTCCAGCTTTCTGGACTCATTCAGACTGGCAACTCTGGCTGCCTGGACTCAATGCAGATGTTTTTCCACTCCTGAATGCTATTTTTCCCCAAGAGGACAAAGGCCAGACCTCCACCAACTTCTCTGGCTGCAAGAAGACTGCAACGTCTGTTCTGGGGGGTACGTGGGAATTCAGGGAAAGACTTTTATGAAGCCAAACAACTTTCTGGCCTCCCACACTTGGAAGTTTCCAGTCTGCCAAGCCCTTCAAACTGCCCAAATGCTTCAGAAGTTACAGCATCTCATTTTGCTGTCAATTGGGAAATATACTTCACTGCATTAACTGTCAGAAAACACACCTTTTTAGGTAGAAGAATATTTTTTTCTCATCGTTGAAGTGCATTAATGGACTTAGATGCTGAATGAAGGTGCATGGTGTTTAAATTAGGACTCCCCACAAGTGCTATATCCAAAGGTAGCACACTCTTTACATTTTTGTCTAGGTTGAACACCTACACTTCACCAGTGCTCTGGCTCATATCTCCTACCAACAGGTCACATTCATCCCAGGTTAGTGTTCTCCCATCAGTGCTATTAATGCAGGTGCATCAGAAAATCCAGTTGCCGCAGTCCTGCTTTGTGGTTTGGAGGGGCCTTAGCCATCCCCAAATTAAAGCCTTCTACACAATAAAATAGTTAGGTCCTAAGGGATTTCTTGGAAATGTGCTATGAATGACCAGACAGAAGATAAATTAATGCTATACTGATCTTCCTGGCTTTTTGTGGAAGAAAGAAGTTGACAGTATATGGTAAAAGGGATTGATCTCAGAAGAATTATAGGAACGTTCTTAGGGTATGTAGAGATGCAAGAAGGAAGGATAAGGCCCTCTCAGAATTAACCCTGGTGGAGGCAATAAAAGAGAACAAGAGCTTCTTCAATGCATCAATGGTAAAAGGAAGAATAGGGAAAATGTGGGTCCACTGATGAATGAGGTGGGAGCCCTGGTGACAGAGGAAGCAAAGAAAGCAGGGCTACTGAATGTCTTCTTTACTTCAGTCTTCATGCTAACACCAGCTCTCAGGAATCCCAGACCCTGGAAGTAAGAGAGAAAGGCTGGAGGGAGGAAGATTCTACACTGGTCAATGATGATTGAGTTAGAAATCACTTGAGTAAACTGAACACACACAAATCCATGGGCTCTGATGGGCTGCAGCCACAAGTGCTGAGGGAGCTGGCTGATGTTCTTGCTCTACTGCCCTCCATCATTTTTGAAAGATCATGGAGAATGGGAGAGGTACCTGAGGGCTGGAGGAAAGCCAATGTCACTCTGGTGACCCGTAACTAGTAGTGTGCCTCAGGTGTCAGTACTGGTTCCAGTCTTATTCAACATCTTCATCAATGACCTGGATGAAGGGATAGAGTGTATCCTCAGCAAGTTTGCTGGTGGTGCTAAACTGGGAGGAGTGGCTGATACACTGGAAGGCTGGACAGACTGGAGAGATGAGCAAAGGCAAACCTAATGAAGTTCAACAAGAATAAGTGTAGAGTCCTACACATGGGGAGGAACAGCACCATGCACCAGTACAGGTATACCTGCTGGAAAGCGGCCCCATGGAGAAAGACCTTGGAATCCTGGTGGACAATAAGTTATCCATGGGAGACCAATGTGTCCTTGTGGCCAGGAAGGCCAATGGTATCCTGGGGTGCATAAAGAAGAGAGTGTCCAGCAGGTCGAGGGAAGTTCTCCTCCCCCTCTACTCTGTCCTACTGAGACCACATCTGGAGTATAGTGTCCAGTTATGTCTCCCCATTTCAAAAGAGATAGGGAAATATTAGAGAGAGTAAGGGAGGCTGTGAGGATGAATAAGGGACTGGAACATCTCTCTTATGAGGAAAGGCTGAGAGCCCAGGGGCTCTTTAGCCTGGAAAAGAGAAGCCTGAGAGGGGATCTTACGAATGTTTACAAATATCTGAAGGGTGGGTGTCAGGTAGAAGGGGCCAGGCTCTGTTCAGGGGTGCCCTATGATAGACGGTCACAAAATGGAATATAGGAAGTTCCACCACAATATGAGGATAAACTTATTTTCTGTGAGGGTGACAGAGACTAGAACAGGCTGCCCAGAGAGGTTGTGGAGTCTCCTTCTCCAGAGACTTTAAAAACTCTCCTGGATATGTTCCTGTATGGCCTTCCCTAGGTGATCCTGCTCTGGGAGGGGGTTTGAAATCAATGATCTCCAAAGGTCCTTTCCAACCTCTACCATTCTATGTTTTGAAGATCACCTTTTCATTAGTTTATTATGAGCTAGTATGCACTAATGTGGAGTTAAATCAGCTTTCTAAAAGCTTTTTTTTCACATGATGCCTTTTAATATAGCTAGTTGATGTTTCCAAGACATACATCTCTTTGTGAACAGTTGTTGCCCCAGTCATTGTCCTAGGAAGGAGATGAACTGTTTTAGGTACTCTTAAGACACATTTTCCTCATCATTCAGGTGAGAGAAATATGGGTTTAGAACTCATCTTTAAGGAAGAAAACTAACTTAAAACCACAGGTAGACTATTCTGTTCCCATAGGCAGAAAAGAAGAGCAGAAAAGATATTTGGGCATTAGTCATACTTCTCCTCCCAGTGTAAGAGCTGGCTGCATGGAGTAAATCACAATAGGTATAATTTAATAAGTGAGGGAGGAACACAAGAAGAACCAGGTCTCTTGCCTGGATTCATCTGACCTTGGTTTAGGTGTAGGAAATATGTAAATGTCAGTCTGCCCATCCCCATAAAAAGCAGTAGTCTGAGCAAAGCAAAACTTTCTTCTCCCTCCTCCTTCAGCTCACTGAGAACTGAGTCATAGATTCATTTCTAACTCCATTCATTAAAAAAGAGCCTAGGGCAAATTAATTCCTAACTCACACATGTTAGCAAGGTGTCTGTATTTATGGGCATGTATATGGAAAAAGGCTATATTTGGACTTGAGCCATGAAACAGCTAGGGACAAACCCCCTTATGTGGTCAGCCATGCTCATGTAGTATATAACTGTTATTCTTGTTCTGAATAAATACCCAGCAACGATTAAAGTCCCCATCACATCAAGTTGCTGTTTTCAAAGGGAATTGCAAAAACTTTTTTTCTAACAGGAGTCTCTAAACATACAGCTTTAAGGTTACTCTTGCTGAAATCAATTACGGAACTTGCAGGTTACTTTCTTCAAGGCTACTTGAGGCCTATAAACTGCTATGCATGGCAGGGAGCTCCATGGACACTGGCTCAGTTCAATAATTTCTCTTCCTTAGTTCACTCCCCCTCAAGGGCTGCTAAGCTCTGAAAAGTGTTTAACAAGCTGACACCTCTGAATGCACATTCCTGCTTACCTTGCCGAGCTGCTGCTCCCTATGCTTTGGTCCCATGAAGATAGCGTAGGAAATGTAAGGAAATAGCGGAGAGTGTACAGACCCTGAGGGCACCAGTAGGTGTTAATGTTCCTGCCCAGCTTTCTCTGAGACCCCTACACACACCCTTGCTCATGGCCCAGGATTTCATTTCAGCTCAGCCCAGACCCATCAGGACCAGCCCCACTGGTAGTCCTGTTTCCAGCCCTGTCTCCTTTGCTCCTGACTGAACCCTTGGGTGGACCTTGGACTTCAACCCCCATGGAATTTCTCTCCCCTTTATGGAGAAGGTGGCTATTTCATTCCAAGTATGGGTAGGCCTTAGTCTTTATGTGCAGTGTTCTATGTGTTTGAATGAAGATACCTAAAATAATTTTTAAAATAATTTTAAAGTACAGTTTGAATTGGTTTTGTTCCCTGGCCACTGAAGGAGAGAGCGGCAAGGCATCTCTAATCAGAAATTGCTTTGAAGAGGGATGATTCAGTTGTTTCAGGAAGACAAAGATGGACTAGGTTCCTTGAAAGATATGATTTGACCTTATGACTCATCCTATTCATGGGTTCTGACCCAACTGCATACAGCTGTTTTGTATTCTGTTAGCTCATTTACATCAGTAGGAAACACCATTTCTCAGTCACATCATTCTCTGGGAACAGTGATCACCATATTATCCAGGTGCTCAGTGTGGCCCTGACCTGCACTCCCTTTAGTCTGTGTTATTTGCAGGGACAGGATACTACATCCAAGTCAAGGCAGTGATTGGATTGCAGGACGTGATGGCGATACAAGGCTAAAATAAAATATCCAGCTCAAACCCTGTGTCCCTGTTCTTTGAATAATACCAACCATGAATATGTCCATGAACTACATGTCATAGCTGCACTGCATAGCCTCCAGAGAAACCAACACTTCCCATTATACCATGACTACATTGAAATATTTCCTGCAATTTCTCAGTGTCAGCAGTAAAGTATGTATCTACCCTACACCACCTGTGGTGATTAAATGTGCCTTATAAATGTCAAAACACTTTCCAGCATAAATCTTCAAAGGTCTACACGAAACTGTGTTTAAAAATGCTCCTCTTTCCTTTTGCCTTGTGGATTAAGAAAGGGAAAAGTCAGTAGATGTCATTGAACTTCAGGCACTTATTTCCACTAATGGTAGAGCACAGAACTATGAGGTCCTATCATGACATATCAAAGGCTGTTTTCTAATCAGTTTATTCACATCTCTCTGTTAACAATGACTAGTCACGTAAATTGTCCTTTTGTTCTCTGTCTGCCTGCAAAATCCATCTTACTTTTAAAGTATATTGGAAATTGTATCTGAAAATCCTTGGATGAGTTAATCTCAGGGCAGTGTTTTCCACAATAGAAATAAACTGGCTAGGAAAATATTCTACTCTCCAAGGGTCATTCAATCCAGTGTACAAAATATAACTCATTCTTCCAGGGGAACAAAGCCTCTAGAAATGTGAATCATTTATAGGTGGTACCTACACCTTCAATCTTGAAAACAATTACAAGTGTGAGAAGGTCCTGAACTGAAACGGGGCTAGGGTATAACTAAAATGAAGCACATCAAGTGATGGTCACACATTCATCAGCCAGGCACACATTTACTGGGGGCAGAAATCCAGCAGTACCAGTATCACCTAGGAGAACAAGCTCCACTTTATCACTCTCTGCCTAAATATATAAATAATCAGAAATCTGAAGTGTGTGTTGGACAGTACCCTCAGGCTATCATTTTACACCCAGCTGTTATTCTCAGAGGATTCTCAGTAAATCCAGGAATAGACCCAGCCAGGAGTCGGGAACAGGCTCAATGGAGAATGTCACCATATGGCAGCTCCTGACTTTTGCATAAATATATTGATTAGCTGGCTTCAGGATGTCTCTATTAAAGACAGTAAAGTCAGGAAGACATGTAAAATTACCAGAAAGATGAAAGAGTACCTGAATTGGATGTTCTTTTCCATTTAAGTATCTTCTTGTCCAAAGTATGACACCAATGACTTGAGAAAATCAGTTACTTCAGTTTAAATCTGAAATTTAAAGAAAATTCCTAAATAAAAATTGAACAGAATAATCATATGATATTTCTATCACAACCCAGAATAGCACATTAGCAACCCAAATGACAATATTCTTCCTCCTATTATACAGACATTGTCAAGAATAGAAGTTTTTTATAGAGGTTTTCAAAAGTAAGATATCTCTTATTTTAAAACCCACCATGAAGTTAGAAATCCTGAAATAACATTTTCTTTGCTGTTTAAACTGCTAATGAGTAGGTTTTGAGCTGTGTGCTTTAAAGCTGAGAGTTCAGTTTCACCCATTCGCTTACTGTGTGACCTAAAGCAAACCACTTTAACTTCATTGCTGGCATCAATTGTCCAACAGTACCTCAAAGGGGAGAAAAGCTGCAGACTTTAGCTTGGTCTGGGACCCAGAGGACCTCATTGTGTCCTCTTTGGTGACACATCCAGAACAATGGATCACAGCAAAGTGTAGCTGCAGTGGGACAGATGATAAGGATGGGACACTGGAGCTGGGGCATGGGGCTCCTGTTACAGCATCCCTCCAGCTCAGTGCCTCACAGGGACCCCACCATGCTCCTTCAGCAGGGCCCAGTACGTGATGGTTGGGATGGGCAAAATAGATGGTAGCCACCAAAAGACATTTACTCAGAGAGTGACTTTTGACAGGACTGGGATAATAGGAAGTCAAGAAGGAAAGATTATTTAAAAATAAGAATTATTTAAAAATAAGACAAAGATTAGATATTAAGTTGCATGTTCATCCACCCTTCATTAAGAGAAGAACCTTTCTCAAAGCAATGGTTTTTTACAGCTTCTCCTACCTCATTTGTTTGTATGAGTCCTGAGGACACTGTGCAAAGCTGTAGTTGTCTCTCAGAAATCTGAACATTTCTGGAGGCAAAGGCGAGGCACTTGGTAAATCTACAGCCACATATTGAAATCCAGCCTTGTATCAAAATCTGTCCTTGGTGCAAGCCAAACTCTACATTAAAACCTTAGAGTGGTGCCCCGGAATTTACTCACACAGCTCCACAACAGCAAAAAGATACATTACTCTCTATTTTCAGTGTGCCTGGATGGTTTACCACGATGCTTCAGACCCCGAGGTAGTATTGGGTCTAGGATGCTTTCTGGTATTGGTTTGGGCTGTCCATCCCCCTCCATGAACGCAGAATGAACATCCCAGCAACACACCTGAGAGCTCTATGCTGTGGTTGATACCATGCTCCAGATGAGAAGAGTAGCTCAGATTTTCAATTGCTTGTGGCCGTAGATGCTGTTTTGCACTTCTGGAAAGGCTGAAGCTGCTTACCATGTCACCAAGCCAATTTCATAGCTGGGTGACACCTGACGAAGTATAAAACAACAAACAAATTCATCCTCAAAAGTTTTCTGTACTGCATTTTGGGTTCAAAATGTTCGCAAAGAAAATTCTATTAGTTTAGAGATTTTTCTGGCCAGAATGGATACATTTTCCAGGGAAGTCAGCCAGCTTTTAAAGGAGGCCAAATCTGTTTCCACATGGAAAATGGTTCATTTTTGGAGTATAGATGAGTTCTGCATAAAAACTTATTCAATTCCTTCCCCCACCCACAACCGTATACACTTTCATGCATACTGATGGAAGAACTGCTGTTCCATCAGGAACAGGGAAATGCATTTTGAACAAGTGCGATATTATGTAATTAAAATGACAGTCATGTCAGTAAAGATGACACAAGGAAAAGAGAGAAAAATATAGAAAACAAAAATTTGCTAATTCAGTCAGTTCTTGGAAATGCTTTTTCAATCTAAGCTCTCCTAGAAGCTGCACATGGGTGCAGACACCTTCAACTTCCTTGTTCTTTAAAAAGACAAAGCTTTAGAAACAGAAAATAGAGTTGGAAAAAAAATCCACAATCTATAATGTAAAATAAATATTAACAAATGCATGATATATTGCCATTCATTAACGAAAGGCCAACTATACAGCTTGTTAAACTCTAATAGCTGTCTTTTTGAGTGCATTTGGCCAGCAAAGTTTGTTCCAAGGAGCACGCCCTCCTCAAAAAGTATCATGGAAAAAAATATGAATGTTTTTTAATACATGCTGTACAGAAGAACCAAGATGTGTCTAAAAGCACATAGCATGTACCTTTGCCTCTCTCTGAAGTATCTGACATTTAGAATATTGTCATTTAAATACTTTGCCTGTTTAGTCTATTTTGAATAGCTTCATTATAGAACTGGTGGGAAAATCTCCAGAGAAACTGGAAAATGTGTTTTGGAAAATATTTCAGCTTCAGGATTGTCAGAATGCCCAATTTTAACCTTTTCAATGAGTGAAAAAATCTGTTCATATTGATATATGCATATGTATTCTACAATATGTATCTATATAATATATACCGATTTAATAACAGCTTGAGTCATAAATAAAATGCTTAGAAATGATCAAAGTAGAAGATTTCAAGTCTGCATTAAATGTTAAAGGAGGAATTAAAGTAAAAAAAAGTCAAAACTTTGGCAATTTACAGGGGAAGGAAACCCAAGTCTTGCCCTCCTGTAATCTTACACATCCCAGATCAATGGTATCTTTAGTAAAGGAGATCCTGGTGCTGCCCATCATCATCAATCAAACGATATGAGACCTTCTGCCAGATGAGCTTGACACTGCAGGGACCTGTAACTGTAGCACTCATAACCAGTCTGGGTACAGGGGAGAAAGCTGTGTGCACATGTAGGAATCACAGTTCAGTTGCCAAGTCATCTCTTATTGAGAAAGGTCACTGCTTCATCCAGGTATTCGCTAAATATAGGAAATGCTCAGGAAGCTGAATGCTTTGATCTTGAAATACTTGTAGACTTGGCACTATGAAAGGATGAGGGAAACATTTTAAAAGGATCGAGGGAAGCAGATGTTTGGCTTCTTCGATCTGCTGCCACTAAATCAGTCTCTGGCCCAACCTAGTATTTAGCACAGGTGATTTTCCACAAAGCTAATCCTGCTTTCATTCAGGGCATTCTTCTTCCAATAAAACCCCATCTGCTTGCCTAACTTTAGACACCAGCATAAATTTTAGCTCATCCAAATGAGTCTATCAAAGGGGTCTCTGCACCGAGGCTGAGAGAGCCACACGCTGCTCAGTGAGAAATCACAGAGCTGCTCACAGCCTGAGCTGAGTCACCAGCTGATGAGAAACATGACTTTTTGCTTGATTTTTCCTGCT
Organism: Ceyx melanurus; assembly: GCA_024611195.1. Classification (NCBI taxonomy): domain Eukaryota; kingdom Metazoa; phylum Chordata; class Aves; order Coraciiformes; family Alcedinidae; genus Ceyx; species Ceyx melanurus. The sequence continues at coordinate 226,520 of JANHGL010000449.1, forward strand.
CTTTTTAAGAGAAACTTTAACAAATAAACCCTACAGGCGAGCAAGAAAACTTTCTTATTTTGTAGGCACCCCCCCTCCCAGTATGGTTAAATACAGCACAAAATCCATTTTCTGATGGATTTTTTAATTTGCTTTCTGCTTGCTTCCTTTTGTTTTTCCATGCACATTAGTGTGATTTTCTCCTCCTGCACACAGTTTGTGAGCATCTAGTTCATCCCCTCACTAACTCTCACATGCCCCAGTAGCTACATCTGCAGCCCCTTTGCAAACAAGAAGCCATACTGATATGGCTTCTGCTAAAGGAGGGTGATAGCAGCAGTTTTGTTCATGAATTTCCAGAGCAAGGGCATGACTGAAATTCGTCAACCAGGTCCTCCTCTTGGAACCCTAGCCCTAATTTAAAGTCAGAGATCACTGAATCACCCTTCTGTCAAGGGGTCAAGAGTTCCCGGTTCACAGCTCTCAGCACTCCCTTGCATCACCATTTCTCAGGAGTTTTTCATCTCTCCTAGCTGGTAAAGCTCATGAGGCAGTAGACCCAGATGCTTATGGACTAGTCAATAAACACAGATAATTGCTTAAAACTCTTAACTCCATGCAGCTGTCCAGACAATTATCTACTTACTCATTTATATAATTCTTATTAATGTTAAGTCTCATAATCTCCCATGAATTAATGAACTTTATCCTCTGCAAGTGCCTACCACAAAAGAACAGAAAATAATGTCAACATTTGTTCCTATTGTTCTTATAAGTAAGTGCCAGGTTCTTCTGAACATCAAAATAGTTTTTTATCTTAAAAATGCTACAAAAAAAACATAGTGTCAACAAAAGCAAGTTTGCACTGGAAAGTTGACAAGTTCAACAAAAGTAATTCTGCTGCTTAACAAAACTGTGATTGCAAAAGAACTGAAAACATTTATACTTCCACGAGTGTAATTTAAGGATATGTAGATTTTGCTAAACCTTTCACAGAAAAAATGATGTTTCACTCAGTCTATTATATCAACTTTTAGGTTGCAAAATCTAATAAAATATTAGCAATAAAATTGTATTATGAATGCTAAAATTCCATTACAATATTGCAGCTTTTCAGATAGATAAATAATTTAATAGAGACAGCCTTTCTGACATTTTTTTTGAGCAATTTATCATTAAAAATTCATTGTGAGACATAATTTGTTTAACATCATCATATAGGGTAGCTTTTTTTACATTGTGTAATTCAGTTCCCTGTTCTATGAACAATAGATAACGTCACTATATTATATAAAATCAACCAATGATAAAAATCACTGCTTTTTTATCTCATAATTTTGGGTTAACCTAGACTTTATATAGCAGGGTAGAGCAATTCTTCTAGTTTTGGGACCATTGGAAAACACAGAGTTCTGAAAACTAAGTTCATTAAAGCTTATTAATAATGAAAAACATGGATGTTTTGCTTCTCTCCAGTTCTGAGTGAATTCTGGGCAAATACTTGGTAGAGGCTCAAGTATCCCTAGAGAAAACACACAGTTCAGGGTACTGGAGTTTTTCACATCCCAATTAAAAAAAAGAATATTCATAGAAATCAATAAATACCTGTCTTCTGAAATAGATGACTAAATAAAAGTCAGCATTGTGATACATAACTTGAATCCACAGATCTTTTCAAATTTAGGTTTCCTTTGGGAAACTGTTATGTGTTTGCCAGCAAAATCAACTGCCTTTTTTTTTCCTTTATCCATAATAAGCTTGTTACCCATAAAGGGTAATACGTGCTGTTCTGTTCATGGCCTTATGGACTGAAACTGGAGGTGAAAGTTGTTTTGGGCTAAAGGAATATATGGCTGATGTATTGCTTCCATTTATTATTTGATCTCATTCTATTGTGTGTTTCCTTATGGCACACTCAATAGATCTGTAATCATGGGGAACAAGATAGAAAGGGTAGGGCAAGTATTGTATTTCCTGCCTTGGCTAGTGCATGATTTTTATTAGAGCTTATTTTGAATCACAACTTTAAGATAAGGATCCAGCATGAAGGAGTAGAGATATGGTACTCTGGGCTTAAACCTCGAGTTATTTTTTCTTTATATGGAAGCAACATAAAGAGTTAATACACTGTCCACCTTTTTATAGCTGAAAGAGTTGAGCTTTTGTTTAAAAACAAATGGGAAATGATATAGTGGTGCTTAAAAAAATTGTTTTTCCAGCTCCTTTGGTACAACAATTGTTTGATATAAACTTGCATGACACTGTGAGCTTCCTCTCTGCTAATAGTCCAAATGTTCTTTTTCCAGCAGAAGGAAAATGCCTGTGTCCAGTGTGAGATCACTCTGGCTGTCCCAAAAGGAGGACCCCCACTGCAGTGCCAAGGCAGGGCTCAGCAAGAGCATGCAGAGTTTGGCAGGTCCAGAGGATGGATGGAGGGAGATGTTTTTGGAGGGAGGTGGTTTTTTAAAGGAAAAGCTATGTACAGTATGGCATATGAGAAAAGAGGATGTGAAGTAGAAAATGAACTGCAGCTGTTTGTTTGTAAAGGAGAACAGGATGCATTTTGTTGTCCCAAAAGTCCTGAGTGTTCAAGTGAAGATGGAGGAGTTTGCACCAAAGCAGCTGAGATGTGGGTAGAGGTTTCAGCCATCCGAGGACGTGGAGAATGGGTGACCTCCAGCTGAGAGCACAGCAGATGCCAGGGACAGAGTCAGCAAGAGGCTCAGGGGTCAGCATCCCTGCACCACTTTCAAGAAACACCATTCCCCTCGAAAGGATGGACACCCTGAGATGTGGACTTCCCACCTTTGGCCCTTGGGCTGTGCAAGGCAGAGAGCAGCACACTCTGGCAGCAGGTTCCTGGCAGATCAGAGGGCTAGAGCCATGTTTTTGTCAGAGTCTCTGACGACTTTTGGGAATTAAGCTGAGGAATGAGAAGTTTCACTGTAGCCACATGGCTCTTGAAATAATAGAAAACACTTGAGAAACTACAGGTTAGGACAGGTCTGGAGATTTCAGATGTTTTCAGTAAAATCTTCTTGAGGTAGCTTATTGAAGTGGAGATCTTGCCAGGACGTTACTCATAAAAAGAGTTGAAAGATCCCAGAAAAAGGCCTTGCCTAGAAAAGCAGGATTCATAAACTCAGAGCACCCAACATCTTCACAGATTTAACTGCCTCATGGAGGGGGGGAGTCTCTGACTATCTCACAGCTGTACTCTTTACACACATAGTACCATATATGTTCAAGAAACATGCATCATGGACCCAGACTCATATAGACCATGGGAATCTTCAAGGCCTTTGGTCCACTAGTGCAAATTTGATGGAAATATGTGTCCTTTGTTATGGGCCTTCACAAGGCAAGCTCCTCCTTTATCTGCTGTCACGGAGACACTGGAAAGGACCTTGCCTGCAAGGTCCCTTTCCCTATCTTGATACCTCCTATCAACTCTGCAGCAGGTCCCTTTGCGATACCAAGTTCCACAGCCCTGAACACTTTTGGAGACTGGTTTTTCCAGTTGGGGTCTGCAGAGACTCTCTTTGGCATGGACAGTGCTCCCTGCCTACCCCTCCAGAGCAGGAGCAGGTACAGTTATGCTCAGCAAATACCTTGCAACACCCTGGCTTGCCTTCAGTTAACCACTCCCTGGATTTCTTCACTGTGAGTGTTACCTAAAACCAAATACATTTTATATCGGTACCCTTTACCTCAGACTGTTTGCTTCAGTAGCTCTTGGTGGGGCTGTCCAACAGATGAGATGGGGTAGATATTGCAACAGTAAGACAACGGAAAGTGGTAAAGCTCTTCTACACCAGATGTGCAGCAGTTAATTTGGAATGGCAAGAAGCCCGCAGCGGCCAGTTCCTTTGTCCTGTCCAACAGGCGATGACATTCGCTGATTGCAAACATGATCCTAGGCACCTCAAAGACAACTTTAGTCACAGGCTGAATTGTATAAATCTGCTTTCATAAAAGATAAAATCTTCCCTTGTATTTTTTTCCATTGCTCAATTAACTATTGTTTAGCTCAACATGTTTTAATCATAAGTAAGTTCATTAATAGACGTGCTCTTTGGAGTCATGGGGGAACTCTGTGATACGATGGAATTTATCTTTCTGAATAACATCATTAATATCATTTGCCCCTTAAAGGCACCCACAACAACCCACAGGCGATTATAAAGCTTTATTTTGTGGTACTGAATGAGCTCATCCGGATAAAATGACTACAATGCTTTCTGCATAATATTGATGTTAGTTGCATCTTATTTATTTATACGACCCATCAGCCACTATTAGAAATTGGTTTTAAGTATATTTTTCCTTTTGCTGTAAAGCCACCAGCTCAGCTGGCTGCTCTTCACCTGTGTCTCTGGAGAGCTGTCCTATAGGTCATGAAAGATGGAGATCTAGAAATCCCTAAACTGGGTGCTTTTTGACAATTCTAAAAATTATTCTAGTAACATAGAATTTGTTTTACAGCTAAAACCTGATCCTGTTAGAAGGAATCCCAATTAATTCAGAAGGCTTAGGGATTTTGCTGAACCAAACACTGTCATTACTACTAGACGTACTAAAACAAAATTCCCAGTTTCTGGGTGAATGGTTGCTTTTCTCCCCAGAGCTGGGAAAGGTGAAATTGTAGCATCTCCACACAATGAAAATTGGGCCATGTCCACTAAAGATTTGCAGCACAGGACATGTTTTTATATTCTCCCTACAGCAACTTATATATTCCCTTCTCAAAGACAAGATTCAAAAGTTCCAAAGAATTTGGGTTTACTTTTTATCCATCCTACTTCATCAGTCAAACAGAGGTACTGCTGTTCTCTCATTTATAAAGCAAGCTGAGAACTATAGATAAATATTCCTATACAGAGGTGAGATGCCTTCATTTTTTCCTGAGGTACTGGTAGCTGCTGTGTGCTCTGAGCAGTGCAGCAAAGTTTGTGGGTTTGCTTTGTTTATTCTGTCCATATTTGGATGGGAAGAGGCATAGGCAGTAGATGAAAGCAGTGCATATAATAAAACTGGGTTTGGATGAAACTCAGCAGTATATTACTGTTTCATTTTAGCACTCCTGAAATAGTAAGGCCTTGTTAAATTCAGTCCCTGGGGAGAAGACCAGGCAGATTTCAGTTTCAGCAAGTGCCACATAGTTGCACTTTGCCATATTTGCTCACATTATGGCATATATGTGTGGAGAAAGAAGGGAAGAATTTTCTCATTTCTAAGCTGTTAAATGTCTTTCAACACTTCTGTTCTTTACTGCAATAGCAATATATCATTACTGGTCAGAAAGTGAGGCAATTACACGACTACATCCATTCTATCTGCAATCAGGGCCATCCAAAATGTGGATTCAGCACAAATTTAAGCAGAAGGAATTAATGCTTCCTTCTTAAATTCCGATTTGTTACTAAAAAACCAAAACCAAAACAAACTAACAAACAAACAAAAGCAAACCAACCAACAAACAAAAAAACCCAAATTAAATTAACACAAGCACTTTTGCTACCTCTTTCATTCCTGCTATACACAAATTCCTAAAAATATGACCACAGCCTTATCCTACAGAGCTTTCGACCAGAGGAGTTTGACTTGCCTGAGCACAGGCAAGGTGCTCTTTGAGATTGCAAGATACATGAAGAGATGAGCTTTCACTAACGAGGAACATTGCTGATCCTTGAGAACAGGGAGGAGTGGTCAGATGTTATCCACTGCTGAAGAACAGTCTTATTTGCAGCCTTGACTGTCAGACCTACCTGATGAGGGGTGCAGTAGCACTCAAAGACTGACATGTTTGAAGTTACCCGGAGTCTGAGATCAAGTGAAGAGGCATTGATCAGAAACATCTCTTTGCCCATTCATGAGCCAGTCCAATAGGATCAGAGGACACAACCACACTACCACATGTGGCTGCTACTTCTGCTGGAGGCAAGAATCTGGATTTTAGCAGCAGGTGGGCTCATGGGAGCAGAGCATCCTCACGGCATCCCTGTAATGTGAGAGAAGCAGGAATGCCTCCAGGTGTTTCTGATGCATAGTATAACTATGTGGGAGATGCAGCCATCTCACTGAGACCAGCCCAGCATACAGAGTGTCCTACTACCCAAAAAAGAAAAGCAAAACGACCTCTACATTCCTCCTAGCCATGCCACAATGTCCCTCTGGCATCAGGAAAATCTCCGTGCCACCAAAGTCCCGTCTGTAAAGAGGAAATAGAATTTCCTTTCTCCCACGCTTGGGCTGCCCGGGCTAGTGAACCATTTGGACAGGGATTTCATCTGGCTGCAGCTTTGCAGATAAGAGCACACAGTGGGAGCCCCATCCCAGCCAGGGCCTCCAGGCACAACAATAATACGAATTATTAGAAGTGGTGAGCAGTCAGGACAGGCAGCAGCCCTGCATCTTGTCTGGCTCACACTGCGCACATTGGGGCTCCTGAATATCTCTCCTAGTGATATTTACAGAGTGTGCAGAGCTGCGGATGCTGCTGACCCAACAACAGGAGGGTGAGGCAGGTTTGTATCATGTCTTCTTGCTTCCACATGGGGTTGCAAGTTTAGGAATATTGGAGAAATAATTCACCAGCTGCATCTCAGGCATAGGCCAAGGGAAGCTCTCTGCTGACTACAGACCGGCTGCAAAAGTCTCCTGGCTCTCAAACAACATGTCTGGTTTAAACCTACTTTCAGCGTCTTCATCCAAATCTTCCTGCCAAAGTTTGGATCTCTCTTCATATCCCACTCCTCTGCCCGCTCCTGCCTTCTGCTCCCTCTCCCTCCATCTTCCTTCCTACAGCCGTGGGAACAGGCTTCATCACTTGAGAAAAATGCCCTGCTCATACCCCCCGCTGTTGCTTGAAGCAGACAACAAAAATTAAAGCCTTTTGAGCTGAGAATCCTTGTCAGGACAAGAACTAATACTGACCTCAGTGAGGACGGCATGTACCGCCAGAGAGGTGGTTCAGGCTGTGTGTGCTGCAACCAGCTGTCTGCACGACTACAATACAGCGTGGAGTATCTGGAATATGATTTCCCTCTCCATTTACATTTAATACAATGGCTTTGGACCACACATTATTAAACAACAACAACAAAAAAAAAAAAAGTCTAGGCACTTGGCTTTCACTAATGGCTTGTTACTTCTCTAACACTGTCTCTTCAGTGCAGAATGACAGAGTGATTTGTGTCTCTCCCAAAGACTCCCCTAGCCTTCCTCCCTACCCCGCCTGAAATCTGCTACTTTTTAAAAATAATAACACCTCTGTATAACAGTAGGAGAACTAGCCTCACATGGGTGGTCTCTTATAATGAAGATAGAGTATCTGGGAACAATATTTTAATGCGTTTTGCTTCTAATTGAGTTTTTCCAGCGTTTGGGATAATTATTTCTACCAATTAGCCCAGTGGTATTGTTAGCTGGAAGCAACTGGTCCTTCTTCAGGCCTCTGACAGAGGTTTACAGTATGCACAATGATGCATAGTCCAGTTTATGAGAAAAAAATTGCCCCTCTGCTCCCAAAACTATGGGAAAGAACCCCATTGTGAGAAAAATATTTCCCATGGAAATTATCCTGAGAAGCCTCATAAGGGTCCATGTTTCAGATAAAAGTAAGTGGGTGGAGATTTGAAAATAAAGCTCAAGAAAGAAGGGGTTATGTCTGAAGGGAAGAGAGTGGCACAGGAGAGGGGACGCAGTGGTCAAACTCAATGAGGCATGGGATGGCTTCCGTCCTTTTACCCTGCTATGTCCTGGAAGAGATGCTAAGCCCCACGATTGTGGGACTGAGCTCAAGATTTAATGTCAGTAAATTCATTCAGAGTAAATGTTAAGAGTTTCTGTACAAACATAAGAGCCAGACACTGGTTTTTTTGAACAAATGAGAAATGAAAGATGATGCAGTTGTGTAAGTGCTGGAGCAAGAGCCTTGGGCACAAGCCTGTCGTGGCTTTGCCTTACATCAGCCCTGAGCAGGAAACTTTTTAGCAGTCTGCAGAAGAAAGCTGTTAGTGCTGAGAAGAGAGAGCTGGCAAGGTTTCAGTGCAAAGACCCTGCAGCTAAAATATATAATTGTTAAGATAAAGAATAGGGAGGAGTAATATATGAGCTGGTAGAAAATAGACACAACACCAGGGTATTTTAAGCCAAGTCTTGCTGGACCAAAAGTCTCTGCCTGGGGAAAATTCAGTTAATGAAAGCAAAGGTGTTTTTCAAGTCAAAGATGAATGAGGTCTTTCCATGCCCAAAATGAGAATGACATGGGGATGACAGCCATATTAATATAAATTCTTACATGCAGGTTTCTAAAGCAAGTAGGAGAGAAATGTTTTCCCAAAAGAAATCTCTTAGTGGAATCCTTTTCATCAGAAAATGTTTATTCCTGGAAAAAAAAGAAGTTGTTTCTGAACAAGTTGTTTCTGTTCTTCTGAAGCAGAAGAGCAACAGGAGAGAGGTCTTTGCATTCAGGATGGAGCTCAGCTGCTCCATGGTGGCAGAAACATGATTTACCATGGGACACCCATCACCTCCTGAAACCCCTTGTTTTAGATACTCTTTCATTGTCGTTTCACGTCAATGTGAAAAGGCCACCACTGTACCTGTATGAGGCAGAGCTACTGCCTCTCCTGCACAGTCCCAGAATGGGATGGAGTCACAAGGATGCTCAGAGGCCAAACACGGGCATTGACAGAGTTGCCTGATTAATACCAAGGCTTTGTCAATTTAGGATCTTCCCCTAAACGTGAAACTACAATAAAAACTTACAGCAAGTTCTATTACTAGGGTAAGAAAAGTATAGGAGAAAACCTAGCAAAGATGGTTGTGAAATCAAGCCACAGGGGAGATCTCTGCAAATGGGAAACAAACACTTAATTCTCCTACAGCAGGAAAGTAGCTACAGTAGAGTGGAATGAGATTTTAAAGAGAAACCCTGTAAAAATTACTAATTTTATGAGCTTTAGATATGTGCTTTTCCCTGTCTTCCTTCCTTTCCTTCTCTGTCCAGTAATTTCTGCCTGTACTGAAATGGTCTCTGAATTACTGTTAGCAATTTCAGTGCTTTAACAATGGAGTAGAGAATCCGTTACTAAGATAGAAGTCCCAAATAATCATTTCAGCATATGTTACATGCTTTAGCAATGAGTCCTTTACATAACATTTCCATACAGAGCCAGGAGGACTGAAAGTCACTCATATGATGACTGGGGAGGTAGAGCAAGGAAATATAGACTGATCTCTCTGCAGATTGCAGAGACAATTCACTAAAATATCAGAAACACAAGTCATCCACACCCATTGTCTTTACTATGGCACCCCTTTCCTTATTAAACTTTCAATAATATGCATAAATAAATAACTTTAAGGAGTGTACCTCTATTGGACAGTGCTTTTCCATAGAAGCAATGGACCCAGTTTTTCCACGGACTGAAAGTCCTGTAGGTAGAAATGAGATCATAAACCATTCCCAATGTATGTCTGTCTGTCTGATTCGTTCTGACAAATCTACAGTGATAAAGATTCTGCAATATTCTTTGTTAATTTTTATTTCATCTGAAATGTAAGAAAATAACGGTAAACATCTTTAAGACAGACCTGGATACTAAGGAGTTTTTCTAACTTGAAAAAAATATTGCTTGATCTTTCTTTCACACTATCACTTAATCTATACATTTCAGACCAGCAGCATATCATGTTTGGATCTCAGTTTTAACTATCTCAGACCAGTTTGTACAGGCTTTTTCAAAAGATGAGCAAGTTCTATTATAGCTCCAGGTAGGAAAGGGTTTTTGCTGAGATCACACTGTAATAAATTGTCTGGTGTTTTTTCTAGCAGAGTTTTAGTAACCTTAAAAGATGAAAAAACTGATAAAATCCCAACTAAAAAAATCTTGAAGCAATTCCTTAAAAAAGATAGGTCTGTCTTGGATTATAAGAAATTCACACTGTGTTTTTCCACAAGATCCTACAGAGAGGCTTAAAATAGTGAATCAGGCAGTAGTCAACAGGGACACTCTGGATCACACCTACTGTACATCCATGCAAGACATTTTTTAACATGTAAGCCGGCATCAGAGGCTTTATTGACATTCATGCAGCTGTGGGATAATCTGCCTGCCAGGACAATTTCATCCTAAATCTTTATACTTAAAATGCTTAAACCCTGAAGAATGAGGTCTGATAATATTTCCAAGTCTCTAGTTTTGTTAGTTTTAGAGTTATAGGTCTCACTGCACTTGCTATCAATATAAAATCTTCAATTCCTACTTGAACCTTGCTAAATCCTTAGCTTCAAAGAGGCTTGGTTTCAACAGTGTATCTAGACTTTGTCAGTAAAGGTAAAGAGAAAGAAAAATCTTTGCAAGCGCCTTAGATATCATAACCAGCTCCAGGAGAATATAACACTGGGAAAGATAAAGAAGAAGTGTAACTTCAAAAGGTCAGAGAGCACATGTCTGAAACAGATGAAGAAAAGACATTTCTCACCCCAGAGATTTAAGATAACTGGCAGAAGAAAAAAATAATTTTGAAGGACACCTGCTTCTGCCATGCATAACTAGGTTTTCATTGGTAAATATGCTAACCCAAAGCTGTTTCGTATCACTTTTGCAACAGATGTTGGCTACATTTGCACATATGAACTCCAGGAAATGGTTGAGGTGGACGCAGAGAGTCGTGAACAGTACTTGGAAGTACTTTATAAAGCATTGTAGTTTTCCTGCAGGCAGTGGATCTCTGCCAGTTGCACAAGATGAAGACCTGGCCTACTCATTAAAGGTTTCAGATCTTCAAGAAAAGATGTAGGCACATATTCAGAGTTGGGGTCCCTGACCTAAAACCCAAGGAGAGAATACAGAATGGAGCAGCACATCTGAAAATGCCCCAGATAACAATAGGTCATCACTCAGATATGCACTGACAATCACATTTTGTTCTTTCACAGAAGTTACTCAAATTTCTAGAGGGTATACTGGAAAAGGGATCTTAATTTTGCACATCTCTTTAGGAGGCAAAGAAGGGCACTGCTAATGAGATATGGGAGCTCTGCTTCTGCTAGAGATGTGAAATCAATCCTGAATGTCTTGGGTAAAGCAAGAGATGGTTTAAGGTAGTTAAAACTTTGCATCAATCAGGACATTATATTTTTAGATTAAAATATACACAGGGTTTCGTTTCTCATTCCACACAGACATTTATGGGAAAAAAATGTGGAATAAGACCAAAAGAAACCACCTCAAGTCAGGGCAATACACCGCCTAGTCCTACCCTTACTACTATCAGTGCCTTAGGGAAAGGAAACATGACACATACAGGCCATATATTTCCATGCTCTGCCCTCCCAAAGTGCAGCTATCCAGGGATTTGCTAAGCTGGAAGAATGTTGTATTTTATAACTGTTCATGGACTCTTCCTCCTTGAAAATGCCTTTTTAAACTCATTTATAATCTTGGCGTTCACATCATCACTAGCTATGATTTCCACAATTCCACTGGGTGAAAAATTAGTGCTTTGGTATAATTTATTTTTAAACCTTATCGTTTGACTGAGAGCCCTTGACTTTTTGTTTTGTATTCAGAATCTCTTCACTATTCAGGATTTTATGTATCTTCACTACCTTCAGCCACCTCACTTCTAAGCAGAAGGGTCACAGCCTGTGCCTGAAAGTGGTTCCATTCTTTTCTGTCCTTTTTGCCTTGTTTTGTGCCAGTTCTCATATATCTTTCTGAACATAAGGATGACTAGGATTACACTTCATTTTCAAAATAGAAAGGAAGGCAGCATTGTGTATACGTTCTCTCTTTTTCCCAGAAAAGTACATTTTAAAACAAGATAATACAAGATTTGCCAAGATCTCTGTAAAGCCTCACTGATTTTATTGTTTCTTCTCATGCGTTCTCCACACTAAATCAATTTTGCAGGACTATATCCTTAGATCCTATAGACTTGGGTTTTTTTTCCAATAAACTTCAAAGCATAGCCCTCGCTTACTTCAGCAGGCCCTTTTGCTTTTGCACTTGAGTTGTATAATTGTTAATCCAAAACATCCTGCCTCAGAGATGCCAAGCACTTTAAAATTAAAATACACCAAAACTTGGAAAGTTATACGAGTCACCCCAGAAATAGTTGGCCTGCCTTTTTCCACTTGATAGGATTTAGTGTTGCAGTGACGATCTGGTCACTATCTGGTGTGTCTCCTGGGTAATCCCTCGCTCTGGTAGGTGTGCCTGCTCTTGTCTTGGGCTCTGCAGCAGGCACCAGAGCTGACTGCAACACGAGCTAAAGCTCCCTTGAAATCGGCTTTCAGGAGTCATTGCTAGAGAAGGATTAACCAGGAAACACATTACACAGAGGCACAGATTTCACAGCATTTCTACACTCACCACAACTGAAGGTCACGTTGGCTCTGTGTTAGTTCATTCATAGCCCATCTCGTTCCTCCTTGTGCTGGTTTTTTGGGTTTCAGGGTGCAAAGCTTCACCCTGTGTGTGTGACTTGCAACCCTGCTGCCTTGTGCTGATCCACTACCCTTCCTCCCTGCCTGCATCCTGCTGGCAGCCACACGTTGTTCTGGGCAGACAACTATTTTGTAGTTGAGTCAGGAGGTACTGAGGAAGGACCCAGCCACTTCCCCACGAGGTGTTCACAAACAGAGGACACAACCATCTCCTTTGCCAAAGACCTCACAGCTAGTGTAGAGTGGTGAAAATGATTCACACAACCAAAGGTTTGAAATGCCAACTTGTTTTCACATGGCAGAAAAGGATGGACTATTTTATCCTGATTCTTTTTATGTGCCCAGTCCCAGGGACTGTGGGGTGTCTCCTGGGAGATACTTAGAAGAACATCACTATTCAGAATAATTTCTTAAGAATTAATGACAGGATCCTTACCAATACACCAAGCTGCCATGTCCAACACACTTGGCAACTGGCAACCTTCAATTCATGCAGGATCAGACCTGTTTAATCCACTAATCTTCACAACATGTTGAGACAACCAGGTTTACCTGTCCTTATTTTGAAGAAGGGAAGAGCTCAGGCAGCAAAACAGGTTGACTTGTCTTATACCATGAAGGATTTATCCTTTAGCTACTCTTACTGGTGCCAAAGATCTCACTTATTCTAAAACAAAGGGCTTAATTGGAGGTCACCTGAAAGAAGGGAGGCCTTTGGATCAGTCTGGGTTCAAGACCTGGGATACCTCTCACTGCACTGCTCACATGACAGTCAGTTCTCACGCTCTCACCCTTGTTTCATGTCTTTCAGATAGATTCAATTCTCTCCAAATATTTCCTGGATTAAAAGTAAAGGCTCATGCTCATCCAGTGCTAAATACCTCCTGTTCCTGCAGTGGGAGGAATGAAGCATGCTCAGCTCAATAAACTGCAAAACAACTTAGTATTATCCCAAAATAGGCCAGGTGTGATGAGAACCAGCATTTCCTGAAGCTAAACTGCGTGTTTGTGCTGCACAACACCTCTCTGCAGAACATCCAGTGTTGCAGGGTTGGGGTTTTTTTTAAAGAAAACTTACATTTTCGGGAAATGATGGATCAGATCAATAACAAAGCATTAAACATGGCTGATGAAACATGAAACCAATGGAAGTTTATGACCAATCAATCCACTTAATTCTGTCAAAGCAATAAACCACACTGGGGTTATAAATTTTTGAGCTAAGTTTGCTGTTTTAAAATGTCATCCAAAATCAATTGGTGTGTCCCCCCCCCCAATTATACCATGAGTTGTCAACAACTTAGTTAAATAATAAGCCATGGGTTCACATCTGCTTAGGAGCAGAGTCAAGCTTGAGTTGTTTCCCTGGCTACTTGAGCTGAATTCATGTCTGTTATCATTAACATGAATGTGTGTAGGAAAGCAAAAAACTTTGCTGGAAATGAAATGAAGTTCTCCTCCCACTGTCCGAAACACATAAATCTTCTAAATTAATGTGCCACTGAATAGGTCTGATTGACTTCAGCGGGGGTCAGGGATGCCCAAGGAATGTAGGGTCAAGCCCCATGTACCACTGACCTTTTTGAGGAGATGTGTGCTATTGCAGCCTCCACCAAACCTGCTGCTCAGTGCCCATTGATGTCATTAGTATCCATCTGCACACAGCACTGATGACCCCTGCAGACCCTCTGCTTTGCTTCTTCTCTATGTGAGCAGCAGTGGGAGGAGCTGTGCTGTTAAGAAGACCCAAAAGTATGTGAAACTTGGCTCCTGCCCTTGGCCTTTGGGGTCAGTGGTCACAGGGCATCAGTGTGGAGATGAATCCTACCTGAGGTCAGCTCCATCCTTTCAAAGTTAGAGACATTGCACTGAAGGGGGAAAATGGGACTTGTGAAATATGGCCCCGTAGAAGACGAAGAGAGTATCTGGGGTACAAATCCTGGGGCAGTGTGCTGACACAAGAGAGTTCATAGTGCCCTGGTCACTTTCTTGATGTGCTAATGCCAGTGCTACATTGTTGTGGTGCCACTTGAGACACGCTCGGCATTGTAGTGGTGGTGCTGGTGGTGTATTGCTCACTGCTAGTGAGGATGGACAGTGCAATAACCTGATGCCAAACAACTTCACCTTGTTTCTGCCAGTGGGATCAATAGGAGTCAGGATTTTAGCAGAGGCCAAACTTTAAAAATTACAAGTAATAAATAAATACAACAAGCAAACCTGTCAGAATTTATTCTCTTCTGTCACCAATTTTATGCTGCTGACTCTCCAGGGATGTCAGTGACATATTTCCTGGGTTTGCAACAACATCGGCAACTACATCAAGCATTTTGCACCACTGTCTCTCACATTTGACAGCACTGCTGCTCAAGACAGAGGCCGTGGACCTGCTTCCTTTGAGACTTGCACTCCTATAGATAAGCACAAGGCAGCAGATGATCAGATTGATGTTTTCAGATACACAAAGTACCTAGCTATGCAATTCAAGCAATGGTACTACACTCAACTACACTCTCCTTAAGCTAGTTTATCGTGCCTCCTGGTAGCGTTTCCACCAGTGTTCAAGCAGGTAACTCTGCCAAAGCTGGAGCCACCTTTTTGGTAAACATATTCAAGAGCATCATGAATGAAACCACTCTGTCAAGAAACATAGGAAGAGTTTGATGATTAGAACGCAGTGTCATGTGAGTATTTCTATCTATATTTAGCACCTTTGTCTATTTTTTCAAGACAAAGTCAGTCAGTGCCACAGCATAGTGACCTTCACCCAGAGATTAGAAAGCAGGGACCAGCAGATCTCCCAACAGCCTTTTTCTTTTCTCCCACACCATGTTACATGTGTAAAATCCAAATGAGCATAAAAACATCACATTAACATTATTCAAAGCCCAGCCCTCCCCTCGCACTGCTCTTTCTTCTGAAGCACATCCTGTCCTCCTGTGTGCAGTTATTTGTGTTTCTTCATGCTGTCCTTTCCGGCAGGCTGTTCTACTTAACACCCCCCAAGAGGAGAATTCCCAGCAGGACCTCTCTGCAGCAACACTGCTTTTAACCTACCATTTTAATGACCATAATTTAGTGCCATTGTATTTCTACACACCGCTCCCCCCCCACCCCCCAGTGTTAACCATTAACCTTGGGCCCACTATTGACTGCTGAAAGCATCTGCTGCAATCATATGGGAAATATTGGGCATTATTTGGCTCTTCAGGAGATGAAGGCATACAGAGGTCCATGCTGTGTTGTTTTGAGGAAGAGCAGAAAATGTCTGTTCAGAGCCAGTTTTAAAATCATCCTTTAGTATTGGGATTTCATAACTTCTGCTTCCAAAGTTTGATTCAGTAAAGCACTAAATCTATTCCACAGCCCCAGGATTCAGAAGGCACAGAAATTTCCTTGATGATCAACCTTGTTAACTCCAAGGACCTATTCTTTTGGAGCCCTCATTGTGTGTCAAGAAGAAAGAAAAAATGAGCTCTTGGAAGTAAAGACCCTCCCTCTGTTCAGGTTTGAATAAAGAAAGGGTCACTGCCCCTGAAGGCTTGTTTCTTTCTTTTCCTTTTCTTAGACCACATAAATAGAAGAGAAACACCAGCCCATAAACTGAATATATCAGGTTCTGATCAGTACACCAAAGCTTTTGCAACACGTAAACCTATGTGTATCTCTATGTATGTATATGCTGCCACATGCACAGGGTTTCATGTACATGTTAGTCCTATGCAGGATTGAATGTGCAGATTCTTGTCTTTCTGTGGCATATATCTCCTGTTGCATAATCTCCAAACAGCGCTCTGCACTTGGAATGAAAAGCTGGGAATGTTTTGTACTTTTTTAATCTGTGAATAGAAGACCGGTGGTAGGATTAGAAAGTACTGATGGAATAAGTACGAAGAAGTGGGAATCCTAAAATAAAGAAATAAATAAATCTTTTCCTTTGTCTTCAAACACCATGACAGGTCTCCCTCTCCCTTGCTTCTTCTCACTCAAGCTTAGTATCAAAATCCCTCCTACCATGTCATCCATGACTTCAGCCTTCTTTTACTTTTTCAGTGGTTTGAAACACATACCACACATAAAAGCAAGATATAGCTAATTGAACTGTTCCCCTTTAGTCCCTTGTACAGCTCACAGTACCAGATGAGATGCAGTCCAGAAGAAGATCCTTCATGTGAGTGCATCCAGCACCTTGCATCTGGGAGCACCCATCCCTATTAATTGCACCTGAAGGCATCTAAAAATCCAGTGGTGGTCCTGTTGTAAACACATAACAGACTCAGACAGTTTACAGTCAAAGGAAACAAAATCTTATTGTTCCCTGATGTAATATGGGGTGCTAAATATCCCACTTTTTCTACAAAGAGCAGTAAGGTCGCATTTATCCAAAGCCATGTGAGAAGCTGTGATAGACACTGGGTAAGTTCAGGTGCCCTCAGTTCCTGTCCAGAACTGCTTCAGACAAACATTCCTCAGAGATGGCATTGCAGCAAAAGCCATACAAACCCCAGACCAGTACACACTGAGATGTGGCCTGGCTCTCTGAGCCACCCACACTCACAGACAAATTCAAGATTGGTAAGAGAGTATTTTCCCCTTAGCAAATCCAACTGTCTGTTTCTTACCACTGCATTGATCTCTAGGTATGTATAGTTTGATTATTCTTTATTCCTATGCCTTTTCTGGTAAGTGTTGGGGTTAACTGCTGTATGTAACCCCAGGTCCACATTATTCTCTGAAGAAAGAGTTTATATCTGCACCCCAAAGCTCTCTACTTTCCTTTATACCCTCTGATAAATATATTCAGTTCTTCTTCTTTGTCTGTTCTTTTCCTCTTCTGTATTCTCTTTTTTTTTTTTTTTTTTTTTTTTTGAGAAAACTGAAGCAAAAAGGCATTAAATATGTCAGCTTTCTCTAGGTCATCTGTACTTCTCCTGTTCCTCATTAGGTAATGGGCTTCTGCCTGCTTCTGTCTTTCTCTTACTTTACTGTATTTATAGCAGCTTTCTCCTTGTTTCCTAACACTCCTCAGTGGTTGTAATTCATTTAGCAGAGCAACCTTTCTGCCCTACATGCTTATTTTATTCCTTGATCTCATCCTCAGTAATGTGACCTCATTCTCCTTTTTAAAACGATTCTTCTGGGACTCTCCTATCCTCATTCTACCCCCTGGCTCTCCGCAGTGGGTAGAGGTGGATCTTCTACCAAGAACAGTGCAGCCTGAATCCCCTTGCCTGCAAGGGAGCTGCAGTTCCCCAACTCTGGCCATGCTGAGCAAATCTGCCAAGATATGGGATCTCTCTCAACCTGAGAGACTTTATCAACCACACAGCAATTAAAAGTTACTTCCAATCCTTCCAGTACCCACAGAAAAGGGGTATGTCCCCTACCAGGGATATGCCATATGAAATCCTCTTATCTGCATCCATGTTGCCGACGTCCTGTCACAGCAATGGATGGAAAATGCTGAACCTTGATCCCATGCCCCATTGCCACCAACAAAGGACAGGGGATCATCCAGAGAGAGAGGAACAGGGCTCTGCAAAAATGTCTCTGCTTCACAATAGTGAGGAAAACCCACAGTAATCTCCCCCTAGTTTTCAAGTCTGCTGGAGACCTCTGTGTCAACTGGAGACTTACTTGGTTTTCTTCTGTAGTATGGATGAGCATTTGCTTGTGCAGATCCACTGTTCAAGGGATGCAGGTTTGCCTTGCTTTGCTTCTCCTCCCTGCTGCACACAGGAACCATTATGTCCCAAAGTCTCCTCTGTAAATTTTGCCATGAATTTACATGACACTGGCAAAAAGAAAAGGAGTAAAAAAATATTATATCTTTAAAACTTCTGACATAAAAACCAAAAGCAATCAATGCCCTGCATTGATAACTTAAACAGACTTACTGGGGGCTTTATATAAGCTTAGTCTGTCCTGACAGTCCTTGTGAATGCTACAGAAAGGGGTTGTCTGAGCAAGATTTGTTCACCCATGTTTGACTTCCGAAGACATGAGGAGGTTGAAAACTTACCCATTCCCTCCATGATACCCAGCAATGAAACTCCCACACTGAAGTCTCTGTGGTGCTCTGCTGTACTCAGCAACAGCCTGAAATGTCTCCTGAGTGACAGTGGGCTCTGACCCCACTTCATGTAACCTCAATAGAGGTGGCCTTAGGAACCACTGGTAAGGGAGCAATAAAAAAGAACATTATATTTATTGTTATTATTAATAACAATAGATGACAGAAAGGTGATCACAACCCCAGCCCAAGTAGGACACCAAAAAGCTGATCCAGCCTCCCAGGTAAATCAAAGATTTCCTCTGTCTAGTTTGGATTTGTTGAAAACAAGAGTGATTCTGCTAAGACTTGCTTCATTCTCCCCAGGTAGCTTTCATGGTAGCTTTCAGGTAGGTAAGCTTGTAGCTTAGCACAAGACGCCAAATAATTTGCAAAATGCTAACATGGTACATGCTGGCTCCACTGGCCAAGCACATTTTTTTGGGAAGTACTCTATCCCAACAAGTACCTCTTCCAAATCCTTCCTCTCTCAGATAGCAAGGACTTGGCACTCAGGAACTAAGGAAAATGAAGCCTGTTGTGATTTCTGAACCAGGAGCCCAGGGTGTTGTATTTCAGTGCACCTGGAGGCAAACAGAGAGTGTCACCTCCTTTGTTAGAGACTGCAGCTAATGAAGGGCTGAAAACAGAAATCAACAACTGTTACGGGCCCCTCTTACAAACTGCCTACATTAGCACTTGATTTAAAAAGATTTTTAAGATGCACTTTTAAGATCTATAACACTGACTTACATATATGTCTGACTGCTCTGGTGTGCCAAATCATCAGTTATAATATCACAGAAGTGCTCTCCTGCTGAGATGTCCCTATATGATTTCAAACCTCTCTTTATCCAGGAAAGGTTGTTCCATTGTTTGTGTTTTTTTAATGCCTTAATTCTTTAAATACAGGCAAAATTCAAGGAGTTTTCCAAAGTCAGCCTAGAGCCTGGGTAAGAGATCAGCAGGGCTGGTTTATTTTTCATCCTGCAGCTGATCCAGGTCCTCATCACTGCCTATCTCACCCCGTGCAACCTCGGGTGAACCAGCCTGGCCCCACCACCTCCGTATCAGGTTGTGTGAATGCAATCTAAATTCAGCAAGCAGCCCCAATTAATTCTCCTTATGTTTATTTGACTCATGGAAGATACGCATTGACCTAAGTAGTAATTCTCACCGTTGCATAGGAACTGCAGGTATCAGTTCATTTCCAAATGTGTCCTGGATAGAGCCCAAGATATCTTACACTGTGGGGAAAACACATATTGAGTGTCAAATTAAAGCAACAGCAGCTCTGCAACAAATGGCAACTTCCTCCTGGAAGAGTCAAAGATGGCTGTAACTGCTGATGCTTTTAAATGTACTTTGAGAGTATTAATAGAGCTGATTGAAAATAGTTCCTCTGACTCCAGCTCCTGCTTTAACTCCTACCCCACTGCTAAACATCCCGTGGCTGCTCCTGATAATACTCTCTCTGACAAATCACAGCCGTGCTTGGGCTTCCTTTCAGTATTGCCAATTTACTCTTTAATGGGAGACAAATGCCTCATCTTTGCTGACTGTTTAATGAGTCTTAAAGAATTTCCAGGCATGCAATGGGGTGGTGCTTATTAGAGCTGCTTGCAAATGGTTTTGTTTGCTTAATTCCGTGCCCACAGGATACTCACAGGCACCAAGACACTGCCCTGGCTGGTGCCACACTAACGTGTAAATCGGTACATGGCGTCAAAAAATAGAAACTGTGGTGGGAGGATTGCTATGTACACTTGACAAGAGTCAGAACCCAACATATCAAGCTGACAAGATTATACACGTAAACAGTTGCTTTACTCCTGTAATTGCAGGATAGTTATTGCTGTCTGGCTCTCCATTGTAAGCCTCCTTCAGAAAGACATCAAGTACCTGATCCTGGTAACTTCAGTCTGTTTCATTTAAAGCATCTAGGATTTACTACTGATTATGCAGAGGGAGTCTTTGTTTTGGGGGCCATGCAAAGGAAAGGTGCCTCCTTGTTGATTTGTACATGCATTTTGGAATGGAATTTATAATATTATTTTTTTTTTTAGGGTTACAGCTCCATCAGGAAACATTTGCAGGCACAGTTTTCCTGATATAAATATGTCAGGAAAAAGTCACCTGCCTTTGCTCCTGTTCTCAACCACTGGGCTAACATTTGGAAGCATACATTAAGGTCTGGGGACAAGAGGAAAAGCATCAGGGAAATCAGCTGTGAGGGGAGCACAAGGCAAGGGTACACGGGGCATGAGAACTTGGGTCTGGAGGAGACGAGAGAAGGCAGAAGATGGAGGTGATTTGTGAAAACATAGCTTAGAAAATATCATTTTGGCTAGGATGTGAGCAGGTTTTCACTTGCAAATCTGTTAATGCCCATCACCCTTCCTTCACAAAGGGGTTTGTGGGGTGCTGGATTTCATCTGAGCTGTGGGTACATGGCTACAGACACTGCAAAGCGCCTCTGGCAACAAAGAGTCAGATGCGGTGAGTTTGATCAGTCAGATGGAGTTTGGGGGAATAAAACACCCCAAAATAGGTGGTCATTGGAATAGAAACAAAAAGAGAAATTGTACATTGACCCTGAACTCATCTGACCAAAAAAAGGAATAAATCCCTCATTTTTCCAGCATAAAAACCTATGCAGTTTTCTAGGCTAAGAGGCCTTAGATCTTGCTGCTTTGTCTTTCTTACTGCTAGTAGGGCATTCAGCCTTAAGAAAACCATTAAGAATATGTTTTCTCAGAGTATCCCAGGCTTTTTACTATTCAATAGCAAGGAAAAAAAAAAAAAAAAAGAAGAATTAATATTATTCTGTTGGTTTCACAAACTGAGAGAAGATTCAAGAATTTTCCTCTCTTAGAAAAGTTTTCCTTTCAGGTTTTCAGGTTTCAACTGTACCAAAGTTAGCAACATTTCCTGCAAAATAACCTCGTTAGTGTTTAGTGTGTATTTGAAACATACAGGCATGCCAGATGAAAACCAGCAGCATGAAATTAGTGCACCAAAAGAAAAAGGCAAGGACAGGATCTGATCCTCTGGGGCTGGCTGCTGGCAAGCCTGCAGCGAGTGTGTGCTCTCTGCTTTACTCCCAATGCCCTTAGGTTGTTTTGAAAGACAAAAAGAAAGTTGGTAATCATACACCGACAGATGGTTTCTTGGTTAGTTATTCTTTATTTAGAGGAAAGCAACTGCGATTCATCAGCCTTTTTTTTTTTTTTTATATATAGCTACATCATGGTGAACTTTCAACTCCAAATATATTCCTAAATATTGTGTGGAAAACATCTATTAATAATAAACTTTGGGCTGACTGGAAATTTCATTTTTCAACATTCATATTCCATTCTTTGAGATGTTTTAATCCAGTTTTGCTTCACTTTTCAATGACAGAGTTGTTTAGAAAGCTTTCCAGTGAATGTCATATTAAATACATTGCTTTCATGCCTATAATGAGAACTTAGATGTTTATTCTTATTTTTGGACTTCCTTTCTTTACCTTAATTGCAAATTGATAACTAACGAGCTTCTTGGTTTTTACTTTGATTCTAAACATTTTTGACTGATTTTTTTTGGGAAATACTATGCTCGTAGCACCTCTCTACACATACGGGAGTTAAGTTTTATCTGTGAATAGTCCTTTTAAATAGTACTTTACAGAACTGTATGTTATTATGAATACTTATTTTTAAAGAATTCCTCTGAATTTTGCAATGGAAAATGTCAAGGAACTTAAATAGTCATTTTTATATCTTTAATTATAATATGGTCCAAATTATTTATACTTGGACCTGATGTTTTGGGTTAATCCATTACAAATCTATAAAATTCAGCTCTACCTCAAAACCAATCCATAGCTGGAGGAATCAGAGCCACATTCAATGTAATTTCCATCACTAGGCAAATTCAATTTTTTATAAATTCTTCTTTTTTTCTCAGATACCAAAAATCTGCCTCAAAGGTCATTCTATAACAGGGACAATGAGAGGAAGGGTCCCCTTTTCACAGTGGTCTTATGGATGTAACCACATTGGCTGACCTTCTTCAAAAGAAGTATTTTTTTTCCTATGATGAATGTCCTGCTGTTAGTAGTTGGGTTCACAGACAAGAACAGCTCACTCTCTTGCAAACCCTAGTCTTCCTCATCTCCCTTTTGCAAAAAAAGCTCTCATTGATAAAATTCAGTAGACAACTGGGCATTTCTTCATTGTTTTATCCTCAGTTCACCTGTCTGAATTTGAATTGTCCCAAGTGTTGCTGAAAGGCCCTACCATGACACTACATTTTCATATAGAGAAAGAAGTCATCACAAGGAGATAAAGTGGAAGGTCTCTTAGACAAACCTATCCAAAGGCCTGTACCAACCATTTTGTGTACATCCTCCTTCAAGGCTCCAGGGAGCCAAGACTGTTGACCTTCTCCAACTCCTCGTCAGGAGAAATGGGCACATGCCCTGCAGTCAGCTCCCTCCCCTGACTCTGTAAATCCTCTGGATGCCTTCCTTCTCCTCTTACCCTCTTCGGCATTGATCTGAAACCCCCACAGGTCACACGGTGGGCAATGAGATTAATACCAGGATTTGTAAAGTTGATGCCTTTTTAGACAGCTTAATAGGCCAGATGCTCAGCTGAGGAGGCCATCTGTCCACTCAAACCCTACCTGTACCAAACAGGTTATTGCTAGAACTGTTAAGGTAGAAAGGGAGAAAATTTGGCACTGCAAACCCAAAACCCAGCAACACAGAGACATGGGAAGATCTCCTGACGCTAAGGACATAGAAGAGAAAACGGGAGATGGTGTTCATGGTTGATATAGGCCTCCAGTAAAAGGGAGACAAGCTCAACTGTACACACAGTGAAGGACCTCTTTGCTCTTTCAGCAGATACAAAGGAGGCCCAGAGTCAGAAAAAAACATTATATTAACTTTAAATCCTTTTGCACTGTCAGAGTAGTGTGAACTGAACACCCATAAATGAGTCAGGCCCAGATTCCAAAGCCAGCTGCTCCTTTAGTGCAGTGATCTGTCTCCATACTCACTGATAAGCAGTCTATGCCCCATGACTTATAATAAAGGGAATGATGGTCCCTGAACAAACCCAGAGAAGAGGTATTGATTTGCAAATAGTGTAAAAGAATATTCAAGGGTCATGACTTGACCCTTTTTCAGCTCTGACATTTTATATCAGGGAGGATCCTATTGAGATGGGAATTCATATCCTAGACATTGTTTTGTCTTGTTTCATAAATAAGTTGAATAGCTTAATTGATTGACACCCACTGCACTTTCCCAGCTTCCTCAGACTCAAAAGTACACTGCTGTTTTCTGCCATAAATAATATGAACTTTCAATCAGCCACCCGGCACAAAAAGGAACAGAAAATTCTTCATACAATAGCTGCAATCTGGCACATGAGGCTCTGCAGGTCTGAAGAATGGTATTTGATATCATCAGGTATTTGTTTTCTGCCTGTGGCAGCAATAGTATTTTCCTACCCAAATGAACTAAACCCTAAAGAAGAAATACCCAGGGGCCCCTACAGAGAAGAACAGTTTGTCTCAGAAGTATGTTTGTCCAGGGATGAGGGATAAACTGTTTTGCAATCCTAAGAACACAACATGGTGAATGACACACTGGACCACCAAATCCAGTCCCTTGGCATCCAGTCCCCCCAGCATCCTTTCATCCCTCCTGAACTCTGTTTCAACTCCATCTCAACCTGAGTGACATTATTTGCCCCCAGGTTCCCCATCTGTCCCCAGATCTCACTCCTCTGATGATCACAAATCTCCTCCTAATTTCTAGCCCATTCTTATTTGTGATTAATTGAGATCAAGTTCTTCTCATGGTAGCTTTATTCTTTTGCTTAAACAGCTGTTTTCCTCGCTGGATATTTAGACCCTGATGGATTTAGCATTCATTTCTCTTCCTCGGCCTTGGTTTCTCTAAATGAAACAAATAAGCCAAACACCTTTAATCATTTGTTTTTAAGACAATTTAATTGCCTTGTCAGCAATTCTACTGACTTCTGGTGAGCTATGGGATAAGCTTATAGCCCACACTTTCAAAAAATGAGTGCAAAAATGAGTTTGAGATTTAAGGACTTCTTCTTGAGGAAGAAAGGTGGTGATGTAAGCACTTACCTTCAGTTGCCCAAGTGGGAAAACTTTAGCTTCTAACTTTCCTGTGCCTTAATTTCCTCATCCGTAACAGAGAAAGGACAATACAGAGCTCAAAGGGGAGTAATTACGGTTTCTAAAGTGCTCGAGATCTTCAAGTGAAAGGCTGAATTCTAAATTCAAAGCTCTTTTGTCAGTTGTTCCTTTACTTGTTACTTCTTAAGGACTGCAAACCCCGGAGAGATGTCAATGAGCCAGAGTAAAACCAAGGAAAGGCTTCTCCATTGATTTCAGCGGGAAATTTTTATGCAAAAAGTTTCATAAAGGGTGACAGACATCAGTTGCTAAGACAGAGCAATAAAAATCAGGAGAGAAAGAATACTGACTGAAACTATTACAAGTCAAATTGCTTACATCAGTAGTTTTTATCTAGAAGAATCAGCAAACTGTTAAATCTATTTTTCTTGCTTTGCTTCAGAAGAAATCTCTCCAAGGATGACCATCATACACATCCTCATCTGTAATTAATAAATGTTTGGAAGGACACTTTCCCACTCAACATATGAAATTATAGATGATCCCTTAATTCCCCAGACATTTGCAAGCCTTGTCTTGTCAGAATTGAATTTACTACAGCTGATTACCCTGAGAATGCACTGACCTTCTTAGCTCCTGCTGTGGTCTTTATTTTTTCCATGGCAGATAATATGGGGACCAGAAACTGGGGACTTGGTAGTAGGGATTATGTGATACTAATAATGAGACAAAGCTTACTGTTGATGTTAACTGTTATTACCACTAAAAAAAGTGCACAACTCTAGACAGATGGACTTCAGTTTGTTATACCATGAGGGAGCGAATGCATTTTGACAGTAGCAGCATCTATTTAAAATCTGGATCACATCTGGTGCCTCTCTGAAGCAGACCATATCTGATCAATCAGAATTATGGCTCTTCAGTCTCCAGACAAGTTAGAAGAAATCCATTATCTGTTTTGAAGCCTGCTTCTCTTTCATCTATTAAAAAATGAAATAAGATTCATTGTCACTGAATCTATTCAGCTACTGAAAGAGAAAAAAAACAACCAACCTACAAACAAAACAAACAACAAATCAATAAAAAATGACAGTAATTAAACTAACTATCAGGCTTTACATCTGAAGACATGGTTAATTCTTTGAAACACTGTGCATGTAGGTACTTGGGTCATGCCAGGCTTCAGTCAACAATCTTAGCTGATTAAATAGGTAGCATAGAACTTACTGACATTTCTGGTTATTTCATAAACTGTTGGAAACACCTTAATGAATTTCTTCAAACTGTCATAAGTCAATATTTTTGTTTCAGTCACATTTAGCCCCTGTGGTGGGCAAGCTGCTTGGGAGATACCATCTTGAGGACAGCAATATCTTAATGGGGCCTCCTACTCCCAAGGATATCCCTACTCTCCTGTGTATCCCCTTCTGGACCAGCTGAAATTTGACACTGAAATGCTGGGAATTCTTCCATGTGAGGTCTGGTGAACCCAAAAACATGGTGAGAGCTTCATTTTCTGAATAACTAAACACAGAATGCAAGAGGTTGTGACCTGTTCTAGATAACTTTAATTTATTAATATGATTTTTCTGATTACAGAGTTTTTTCTTGCCTTTACTAATGAGCAGAGGACACACAGCAGCTAAGACTTAGCCTGTGAAGTTCTTGTCATTGCTTCTCTCTTTACCATGGTTTTAATTTGAGGTCTTCAAGAGCATAGTTCAGAAAGTAGTATTCTGGAAGCAATTGATTTTTATTTCCCTCATTCACAATTTTTAAAAGAAAAATTAGGTGTTATAACTGAGGTTGGTGAGAGAACAAAATGGTATTTTGGGGGTGGGGAAACACTGGCTTTAGTTTCAAAAATATAATCTGTAAAGAACAATTTAAAATGCTTATTAACATTTGTGAAACATTTCTCAAAGTTCATTTTCAAATTGCTATTTTTGATTTGTGTTAATGAAATCCAGTGAAAACATTTATTTTCATGAGTGGGATAGGGGTAGTGACCATAAGCTTGCAGAGGAGCATCAGGGGTGCAAAGAAGACCAAGACTAGCAGTAATTTCTTCTGTAACAGTGATGGAGTTACACAATTTTGACTGCTTATGGATCATGTCCAGATGGGTAAAGTTCAAAATGAGGTTATAACAGCTGCCTGGCCCAAATTGCTAAACCACCCTCAATATCAGGTGGGGCAGCTACAAAGCCATTTATCTACCACGGGTGCAGGAATGTCATGGGAAACCCGAGTCTGGATGATATATATTAAAATCTCCTGCTAGCAGCACCAACTTTTGTAGAATTTCTACAAATCATGAGTGACAAATTTCTAACCAAGAAGTAAAAGTTAACAGTAACTAAGATGGAAGTGATTATGTTTGACTCCTGTTGAAGGCAGTGAAAACCACATGGTATTTCAAGACAGCTAGTTTCACGAAGCCGAAACAAGCACAGGGCAGCTGTAAGGAAGGACTGGAGACTAAACGTCATGCCTGTAATTAACAGCTTAAAAGTATTTAGCTAGATGTAAAAAGAACCAAAGAACAACAAAAAAACTAAAACCGTAAGCAAGAAAGTGAGGTTCAAAAAAATTATCTAAGACAGAAAAGGTTACAAATAATCAATAATACAAATGAATATATAGGTGTTTAGTAGACAGACGCTGTAAACTCTGGAAATACATCCTGGCACTATATAAAATTAATAAGGAAGCAAAGAGATGCAAGGAAATAGAAATGTCCAAAGAAAAAGACAGTAAGCAGCAGATGTTTTTAGTCCATTGGGACTGAGAGTAACCCTTCCAATACTATAATAGTAAGAACATTGAAATAGCCAGTAATAATTCAGAAAGTCAGAAATGTTTACCAAATGCATTCATTCCTTGCACAGGAGATGAACCAGACATTTTGTTTATATCATAAGGAAAGGATGAATATCTACTGAAACCAAAGAAAAATAGTAATTACTAAAGTCACTTCTTAGTATCAGTACAACCAGATGCCTTGCACTGGGATTACTAAAAGAGCAGGTTAAGAAGCTCGTCTGGGTGCTATTTTTAGTAACTCAGGTCCAGAAGTGGAAGAAGCTTAAAATAAATAAATAAATAAAATAAAAGCAATATTCGAACATGGTAAAGGAAATGATCACACAAGTATTTGTCTGTCAGTCAGCCTGACACTTACTGAGACTAGTAAGAGCAGAAAATTTAATACAAGATTTAATTGCTAAAGAATCCAAGCAAGTACTCTAAATAATAACATTGTTCAAGAATTTATGGGAAACAGAGCTTCTAAAATTTGTTAATATAATCACTGCAAAAGACAGAGATGGATGGGCCCCACTACATTCACTTATTCTCATCTCCAGAAAAGATCTAAAATATTCACTTTCTATATTGGGAGCTAGGAAAATGTGACACAAAATTCAGATGTACATTCATTGAAAAAAAACAATTGTTATCAATTTTAGAAGGATAGACAATGTCTCAATTAGGGATAGTAAAATTTAGAATATTTTTTCATTGAAAATTACCAGTTGTAATCTGTAGATTTTTTTAGTTGGTAGGGGTGATAAAGTAAGAGTTTTTTGTTAGTGTCATATTTTAGCAGCGGTATAAAGCTTTGAAGCAGTGTGATCCAGAACAGCTGCAGAAACCCATCTGATATGAGATCCTCTTCTCTCCTCTATTTTTACATATGCTTCAGTAATTAGCCTCCAATATAGAGAAATAAAGTATTTGTGAAAAAGCAGAACAACCAAATTAATTTCTACCCAAGTCGGAAACAGGCATGAAACATGGTCTCTAAATAACTGAAAATCTTGAGTTTTTTTTATCTGTCATTTCTTTTCTGAAATAAGGCACATCAAACTCCTTGAGGTGAAGACATAAATTCCCTTTTTGTCCTGAACTTTCTGAAATTACCCCAGCACATGCTCGCTGCTCCCAGATGGAGCCTGCAACAACAGGTCACTGAGTTCAGGGAACGACCGCGGCTCGTGTTGCCAATTGCTTTGTGCAGTTATTTCTTCATTTTCCAACAGCTCTTTTACCATATGGAGACAAAATCAACTTTCAATCTCCAAACTATCATACCTGCTTTTAAAGTGTCGGTGACTTGAAGGGTGGGATTGAAATCGGAGATGAGGGGACAGGAGCATAACGAGGTGTCCAAATTCCTGCTGTGGTCAGTGGAGACGTCAACGCAGTCAGAGATCTGGGGAGCTCTTGCCTGAGGAAGACATTCACTTTGATCAGCAGGTTAAATTCTACACGTAGCCCATTCACATCTCATTTTACGGAGAGAAATAGATCCAATGCTTTGCAGCAGGAAAACATCTCTCTTTTCTGAGGAAATATTTCAATATCTATTTCTCACTCTAATAAAATTTATCCCCAGAACCAAATAGAAGGCATTGCTTACTGCTTTAAAGCAATTGTTCTTTCAAAGACCTCACTGATCTTCAACCTTATGGAAGGTCTGCATCACGGCTCTGTCTTCCTAATGTATGATGTCTGAAGGGTGCAGCTACCCCCAGATTTTTTGCAAATATCATGCATGTTTTCAAGAATAAGTAGAAACCAAAGGCTTGCACTGTTTTCTCTCTGCTTTTTGTTCTCTTTGAGAATTTATTCTTTCTCCCTTCTGGATGTGTCTGTTGACACTTTCGAAGGAAGGAAAATGACAATGTGCCCCTAAATGTTGTGTGTGACCTTCCAGCTCCAGCTGTGAAAGAGCACCACATCCGAGCCAAGCTTGCAGAGGATATAAATCCCTTGTACAGAGACTGTCCTCCCCAGACAGCCAAACTAGAACCATCTCTGTCTTGCAGCAGAGAGCTAAGAAATTACAAACAATTTTGCTCAGGTCACCCTAAGCCATAATCTTGGGTGCGAATCCCCCACTTGCAGGAAGAGGGTGGGAGGTGCACAGTATGACAACGCCTAAAGTATGAAGACTCCTTTGTATCACATCTCTGATAAACAACACATGCTGCCAAGTGACTGTTTATAGGTACTCGTTTATCACATAATGATGTGAAATATTCCAGAATGTAATATAGAAAAGGACTCTAAACCAAGACAATACCCTGCAGCACCACCTCTGAGGATAGAAACATATTTACCACACCTGCTGACTTCACACCCAAACCAAAGGTTGTTTAATAAACACTAGGGGGAGAAAAAAACCCACAACTCTGGAGTTTCATCAACAATTAGAGAAAACCTGTTAGTTAGTGTGTCAACATTCAACACTTTGTGCCTGATGACTGTCACACACATTCAGAAGAGAGGTGTTTCTCAGTTGTCCTCACCTGGGACAAGGGAGAGATACAAGAGTATACCATTTTAAAAGGCAATCACCTACCCTGCCTTATGGGATTGCATTAAAAGGAACCTCACAGTGGAACTCAGACATGATATTATCTTGTTCATGCATACGGTATAAGCAAATTTTCATCCCAGTTTGAGTTTGGATTTTAAAGCTAATTATATTTGATTAGACAAGACGAGGAGATTTCTAAGTGTGTTGACAGTCTTTTTTGCCAATTGTCAATTTTTAGTACCTTACAATCTTCTGATCTTTACTCCTGATATTTTTCTTTGAAACCTTTTATTTCAGATTCTTTAGGTATTATTCAGAGCCCTCCCTAATCTTCCTGTATGAACATAATTCACTCACCTTCCACACATCCAGGCTTTACATTGCTTGTTGACTTACTCTAGCCATACATCCTTACAAGATCCCAAGACACTTGTCATCACAATGTTTGATAATGTAAATACTCCCTGGAAGGAAAAAGAAAGTACTTCTTTTGTTTTGTTTTCACTGAAATATTGCATTCTAATTTAAAATAACAAGCAAAAAAAATCATTAAACCAAATATTTTAACAAATATTTAATATTTTAAAAAAACAAAACCAAAATATATTGAAGAAAGACACTGAGCTGGACTGAGACTGCAACAAAACATTATAGACCTAATTTCTAGAACCAAGTAAAAATTCAGGATCTTGGCAGGAGGGAATGGTCCTCCAGCTAAATTTCAGTCACCTAAGAACTTTCATAAACCTGTCTCAAACTCTTAACAGTTAAATCAGCGTACAAAAGAGGAGCCCCTGCCCTGGGATCCTCGCTGGAGCACTGTCTGCCAACAGCCAAGGACGTGTCCTGCTCAGTCCCAGTACCGCCGGGAGGTGCTCCCTCTGTCAAAGCCGGCCAAATCCATTTGCGTCACTGGCGCTGCCTGCCCAGGACCATCCCTCTCCTGCCCCCGTGCCCATTTGGCAAGCCCCTCAGCCCTTCCCCCAGGCCACGCTCCTGTCACGGCAGCCTGCACACACACAGATTGCAGCCCAAGCACCATTTTGGCACTTCAAACACACAGCACCTGTTTTGAAGGTTAACAGATAGTGACAAGTATAATCACAGCCTCTGCTGAAGCTTTAGCCTGCCTGCCAGACAATTGTGCTTTTTTTTTTTTTTGATAGTTGTTCTCACAGACACACCCCATCACTTTGCAAGGCAGCTCCACAGGCAACTGCACCACGCTGTGCTTTGGAAAGTCGGTCACCTTTTCTTGGTCTCCTTTCTGGTGGTCAACAGGTTTCACAAGCCATTCACCACCATGCCAAGGCACTGCGCTGTGAGGCTGCTCTTCAGCAGATGCATGGCATGAAGATGCTCCAGCAGCTTTGTCTACCTTATGTTCATCAGGGTCATCACACAAGACAAAATTACCTCTGGAACTCCATCCTCAAATTTTGTCTCTATGGGCTCTGAGGTCCATGGCCAAGAGAAGTCACAAGCTGCCCCAGTCATGGTTGCACACTGCAGAACTGGGACTGGAGCTGGGATCACTGCCAGGGAAGGAGGGGGATGCTCATATGCCCTTGTCTAAAGGTTCTGACCAGAAATTTCCTCCTAATTTCAGTGCATGGGGTTTTTATCTGTCAATGAGTGTGCTTTGACAGAGGACTTCTCTCCAGGCAGCCTGGGCTAGCCTCTTGTGCAGGGAGGAAGATAGGGAAAAGAGTTTTAAAATGTAAGTGTAGCAACATCCCCAGCTCCCCTCAACCCCTATAACACACAGTTTACTGGTGTTCAGTCCCATGGACTTAGTGGGGACACTGTTCTTAGTGGGGACACTGCAGTGTGCAAAAAAACACATGCCTAAGCCTTCGTATTTTCTGAATTAGGCTTCTGAAAACTTCTATCCAGAAGGTACTCTGGATTCTTCAGTGTACCAGTTTGATTTCACACTGGCACAGAAAGGAGAGACCAAGCTTTCTCCTTCTACCCCTGGAAGAGGATCCAAAGATACCTGCAGCACTAAGGATATTCAAATTCCATCTCT
Organism: Ceyx melanurus; assembly: GCA_024611195.1. Lineage (NCBI taxonomy): Eukaryota > Metazoa > Chordata > Aves > Coraciiformes > Alcedinidae > Ceyx > Ceyx melanurus. Next base: position 258,534 of record JANHGL010000449.1, read on the forward strand.
ATTACAAACTCTGTTGACCTGAGCTAAGCAGCATGGACACTGGGCGAGGGTTGTCTCTTCAGGGTGCTTAACATGCTGCAATTGAATCCAGAAGGTAGAAACCAAATGTGGAGCCTGGAGGATGTAACCTGGAAGGGCAGGGGGGAAAAAACAGGTTGTTGCTTCACAAAACTGGTGCACCCAAGTTTTTTTTATTTTCTTTTTCCCCAATTAAGTTGAAAAAAAGACAGCTATAAATAGTCATTTAAGGGGTCATTAACTCTGCCCAAAATACAGCAAACACAGCACTGAAAAGAGCCATGACAAGCTGACAGAGCCTACAGTGCTCCTCCCCAGTGAAAGACATTGCTCCTTTCCACTGGAGTCAGCAAGTGTCTTCAGTAGGGCAACAGGAAGGGGATAGTCCCACTCCCAAACCTGATCATCAGCTATGTTCAGAAGGTTCACTGCACCAGAAAGTGGTGACAGGGACAATGCTGGACTCTTTGTGGTGGAGTCAGAGGCTCGAGATGCAAATAGGAAACAGGATGTCATAGGTGTGCCAGCATAAGGAAGTCCACAGGACTATTTCCTTTGAGGTGGGAAGAATGGATAGGGTGTAAGGTTTTTCTCTTTGCTGGCTTCCCAGCTGCCTAGCAGGATTGTAAATGAGCATGGCACTCTCCTGGTTTTGGGGAAAGGACTAGAATTTCCTCTGTAACTTTCTGGCAAAATACTGGTTTAGGGCAATCCACGATTACCCTACAGACAGGAAGCTGATGGCAGCACAGTTTGCAGTGACTTCCCTTAATTACACTCACTTAAGAAACCTCACAGACATGCACAAATGAGTTAGTCATGACGACCTGGGGTTGCCAGATGCCAAAATCTTGTGCTTGCGTCCCCTGACCTAAGGTTGCACTCGGGCATCTTGGAGGCACCACATCCCAGAAGACAAATGGTGGTGCTTGGCATGGGAGAGATGACTATAGAAGCGGTGCTGAGATGATGAACAGCTGGCAGGAACAAACCCAGATCCCACCAGTCCCATGCAGGGAGAAGGTTGGAAGAAAGTGAGAAGAGGAAGGTGGGATTATGCATTGCAGTGGCCTTGTGGTACCTGGAGGCATTGGCTTCAAGAAATGACAGCTCAGCCTGACCTGAAACGCGGGTGGAAGAGGGGTAATGGCATTCAGGTGCTGGTGATCTGACAAGGATATTCATGACAGTTCACAGTCCACCTGTTCCTGCTGTGGGACTGAGACTTCTCCACATGCTGGAGAGCTGGCACATAAAGGCTGTGTGAATGCTGAGAATCTAGGATGGCTCAGTAAAGCAGTCCAGAGAAGGACACAGTTTCTTTAAAGGGTGCTTTCCCAGTCTATGCACCAGCAATGTTCTGTTTAGAGTCCAACACTACTGGGGGGAGCAGTATGAGGTGAGAAGTTAGGTGCCAAGTTCACATCAGCCTTTTCCAACACAACGCTGCTGCTAAATTTAAATAAAATCTGTTCCTGTCCATTCTCAATGCCATGTTCTTCCCTGTCAGACAAGGCAACCTGAACTTGATACACCCTCCAGACATTTAATTATTTTTTTATTTGCAACCTGTTTACCTGGTGACTACCCATCCCTCCAGAACATCCCATGACCTCAGGGGCAGCCAAGGTGCCAGGGACACCCATCCAGCACTGCATGTCAAAAGAAGGAAAAATGCAATAACATTGCTGAGGCAGTGTAGCCAGAGTCACCAGGAACAGTAAGGATCTGCAAGTTATCTAGCTTTTGTATAACAGGAGGCAACATACCTTCTCCACTAAAAATAAGGGTTGCATTTGAACCAAAGCTGTTCCCTAAGAGAGGCTAACTTCACAAACACCGTTTTTTTCTGAGAGCAGGTCATCTTAGCAAATGCTTTTCCTTTCTCTTAGAGAGGAGAGATGGAGGAAATGGCTGCTCAGAGCTCCTGTATCCTCAGCTGCATGACAGGTCAGTAAAGAGCAATGAAACACCCCATCAACTGAGCCTGTGTTATTAAATTCAAACTAGCAATGCCACACGAGATTTTCTTGTATCATATAATCACACAAACCTGAAATTTCCATTCCTTTTCAATTGCACCAATGCTGTTGGAGTGACATGCAGGGTAACACCACAAAGTTACTGCTGTAAAGTAAGCACCTAGGGTTTAGTTTGCATACTGCAGGGAGTGGGGATTATTATCCATTTAATATATTTATTTTGAGCAACAATAATTCTGCATATTGCCTGTAACTGAAGCTGTTATTTCTGTGGTTTATTGCTAACAGGATATCAGAAAGCTCAAAACAGGAACACTACCATTAGCAAAAAGCACAAGGCATGTCCTCAGCAGAAGGAAGAGACAAAACACACCTATATTCCACACTGGCATCCAAAAGTTTTCCCGTTTGTTATAGCCAAAATATTGTCATGATCAAAGCATTTCTGAATGAAATCCAAGATGGGTGGATGGGAAAATGACAGGCCCTTTTATTTTTTCTTCAAAAATCTCTGAAAGGAAATAGTAATTTACAAAACCTTTCTTACTGGGGAAAAAAAAAAAATTGAAAAAGATTGAAGAAAAACAAAAAGGCAAAAAAAGCACCACCAACTGCCCTGTCAAAGTGGGTTTTGTAATTACTATCACAGGAGAGACCTGGGGTTTGACTTGAATATTTAGTTTTTAATTAATTAAAGTAATACTTAACAACATTAAAGAATGTGTTGGTTTTTCTATGGTCAGTTATGGCCTTACCTGGAAGCTGTGGCCAGACAGCCAGGACTTTCTTGTGGCTGGATCTTTGATGTTGGGTTTTTCTGTTTTTGTTTTTTGTTGGTTTTTTTTTAAAGTAGCTCCATAGAGACTGAATGAAGGCAAAGCTGTGAGCACCCAATGTCACTGAGCACAACACCCCTGATGTGCTCAGCAGCTCCCAAACACACATCTGGCCCAGTCCTTTCCCCATGGATGACTGCATCCTATCTTTGCTGGTTACAATTAAAAGTAAGAGAAGAGAGGAAATTTCCTTTTACCCTAGAGTCTAGCCAGCCTCATCAACAGCAAGGAGGAGCTGGGTGGGATTTAAAAAACAACCTCCTTCTGCATGGCATTTAAGGTTTGAAAACTGGAAGGTGAAACTTTTTGGCACCATACAGGAAAGTGTGCAGAGTAATTGCTCTGATGCCTGGACATGACCTCATCTACATTTCTGCTCAGCAGGTTAATGCTGAACCACTCTGTGAACCTGCAAATGATCTCAAGCTACACAAGGTGCATGACCAAAGCCTTCACCCCAGAATAATCTGGAAGAAGGCTCCAATTACTGATTCAACGTCTGTTTTTCCACAGAAGGTAACTTATTTCTGAAATACAGACTTGGAGACAGCTCTGCTTCTGGTAACTTGTCAACAGGGTAGCAGGGAGAGACAAATGCTTTAGCTTTTCAGTGTCTGTGTATGAAAATGTGGATTGATTTCTGGGTTGTTGCTCAAGCCCAAATACCAGCTCAGCACCACATGTGTTTGGGGCACTAGATAAATAAAGCCACATACATAATTTATAAATAACAGAAAAGAGTGGACAATAAGGAGAACCTCCTTGGGCCTTCAGGAGAGGGCCATAGCTGAGCTAAGAGCAGAGATTAGTTCCCTTACATGTAGCTGAGCATTCCCACACCACTGAGTGAGCCATCACCAGGAAAGCTGAATCCATCTTTGGTGGCCTCAGCAGGCAAGATGACCCCAGCACAGGAGGCAAGGTTGGGAAAGCATCCACTTTCTTGACTCATCCCTACATAGCACTTCATGTCTTCATCAGCACAGAGCAAGTGTGGTTGTACTGAGGAGGAACATCTTCCTCAGTCTTCAGCCATGCCTCTGCAGTTGGCTGTGCCAGGCCTGCCCTTAGTGATCCCCCACAAGGACATCACGTATGCATTCACTTTATATATAGAGGAGATCTGCTCCTCCACCACTGTGCAGCTCACTGATGTTTAGCCAATTAGATTGATCTGAATGTCCTAAACGGGATGTAGTCAGCATTTAAGTAGATCATTGACAAAAATAGAAAATTAGAAGGACTTGGGAGCTATTTTGGTATAGTCTGTGACTGTAAATGGTGTGGCTGATAGCTGAGACCACTGGCTCCATTACAAGTAAAAGCCCCATGTAGAGTAAACATATGAACAGACTCATATGGATCATATTCTGGTTTTACATCTTTATAAGAGTTTTCCTATGAGAAATACTAACGAGGTTGACATTGCCTTATCCCTTATTTCCTTGCCTTATGCCTTATTTCTTTGTTAAGGTCCCTTAGCAAAGGAAACAATTAACATCTACTGTCCATAAACACCTTCTGTCTTTCATGTGTATGCAATTATTGCTGTGCACAAATCTTTCTAGATGACGTCTTTGGATTCAAAACACCAATACCCATATATGAAAATGCAGTCCACACCTTCTAGAGGTATCAGAGGACTTGGTTTCTTTCAGACAAGATTGCTGCACTAAGCCATATTTTGGAATGCAATAGCCAGCCTCTAATCTCTGACTGTCTTCATAATTGCCTCCCACTATAGCACTTGAGAAATGTTAATGGTTTTTTTTTCTTTTTTTCCAGCCAACACCTGTGAGAGGGAAGGAAGCAGCATTATCTCTGTTTTATGGGGGATCACTGTTAGCAGAAACAACCTAAGGTCAAGGTTATCTGAATGTCTACAACCCAGCCAGAAATAGTTCTTCTGAGTCCTACCTACTGAAGATATTGAAAAAGGTAGGAAAGTTGTTCAAAACTGTTCTTGGAAATGAAACTTCCTCTGACAATAGAAGAATAATTAATCCAGGAGAAAAAAAGCAAACAAAACAAAAGCACATAATCATAAATCCTAGTGGACAAAATCTGAAATTAAGCACTGAAATAGACAGTAATTTTCCCAGCTGTCAGGATAACCTTATCATGATCTCCCAGAAACTGAGTCCTTCATTTAACAGAGGATGACTATTTCAAGCTCATTTGGAAGCTATGAGGTTGATGCAAAATAATATCTTATGGTCTGAATCATGTAGGAGGTCAGACTGAAAGATCATTGTAATCCCTTCCAGTCTTAAAGTTTTTGACAGTTTAGGGTTTTTCATATGGATAGTTCTTGCTCTGAGCAGATGCTGAATTATTTCAGCATTTAAGTGCTTTGCTCCTGGCTCTGATAGGATTCACTGCTCCTACTATGCTGCCTTCCAGCTCTTCATCTTCAAGAGAATGCCCTGCTGGTAAGGGCTGACACGAGATTTGTTTTCCAGTCACCATTTTATTATAACAAGCACTGGATCAAAAAATGGACCGACAACCCAAGATAAGAGAGTGGCAAAATATCAATTTACAGCCTTTCTCAAGTCAGGCATATCCCAGAAACACCAACTAACACGTGGGGGAAATACTTGAAAAAACACTTCCAGTGCTTTTGTGTTCACATCCCTCCAACACATCAAAGATTCTAAAGTATACCTGCCTAGAAGATATTCCAAACAATACCTGTGATGCCAGAATTGCACTTTTGTAGATGACACCTAATACATCACCTTGAAATGATGTCAAGGAGAAACCTACTATTAGAGTCCAGACTAATTGCAAAATCATGGAATAATTTAGGTTGAAAGGGACCTCAGGAGACCCTTATTCCAACCCCTGCTTGAAATAGGATCAACTCTGCTCCGGGTTTGAGTATCTTCAAGGATGGGGACTCCCAAACTCAAACTACTGGAAGAGAATCAATACATAATAGAACTAAACTCTTGCCAAAGGTAGAGGGTAGAGCAACAAAGGCTGGCAGAAGAGGTTCTCAGGTTGCAGATCAAGGAGGCTCAGACTGGCAGCTTTGGTACCTGTAACTGAAGAGAGAAGGGAAACTCCACCCTTGGAGGCTTTCAAAAGCTGGCCAAACTTACTGTTTCACTGCTTTGAATGGGAGGTTGGACAAGAGACCTGCAGTGGTCCCTTTCAAATAGTGTGTCTATGATTCTGCAAACAGATAGATATTGGATCAATCAATGAAAGTCAGGACAGCTTTTATGAAGGTAAGTTATTTGTCAGAAATATGTTAGGCATTTTGAAGGATTGCTAGAATGAGGGCCAGAGCTGTTTGGCTGATTCATTGCATTTGGATTTTGAAAAGAATTGGCAACTGGTAAAGGCTTTAAAGAAAATATTGTCATGGAGTATCATAAACTCACAGCATTTTAAAACACAGGAAGTTAAAAGTGGGCATAAATAAGGATATATATGTACACATACGTGTGTGTACACATATGTGAGTATATTGTTGTATATAGCACATTCTGACATAGGTAACAAGCAGAATTTCTAAACTGGCCCTCACTTGTAACATGCTGGGATTCCAGCTCTTTAGTGCAATCCTAGTGATCTGAAAAGGGAAGAAGTAATGAAATGACCAATGATAAAGTACTAAAAGTTATCTAGGATTTTCAGATCTAAATTTGAATGTAATTGTTGGAGGATCTCACAAAACTGAGTAACCAGGCAAAGAAGCTGCAGTTAAAACTCAGTAAGAGCAGATTTGTGTGTATAGAGGACATCATCCTAGCTATCAATAGGAAAAGGACTGAAGTACTTGTGAAAAATTGTCTGGAAGTTCCAGCTCAGCAGCTTTGAAAAATAGATTAATGGGAATTGTCAGAAAAGGACAGAGAACCAAAAAATGTCCATTGCACAGGCTTACATTTTGGAAATTTTGGACGGCTCTGGTTAGTGTTTCTCCACAGCAAAACTACAAAAGGTAACATGGAAGTCAGTGTTGATCAGAGATCTGGAGTGGCATTTGTATGACAAATGGCTGCATCAGTTCTTGCTGATGGAGGGATGGATCCCCAGGTGCAATTACACCCAAAGTGGGCTGCTCCATCTGTAGGTTTAATTTCCCCTGGCCCTGGCTTAGGTTTCTTGTGATAAGCATAACTGTGCACAATTCATAGCACTACATCCACAGAATCACAGAATCACAGAATCACAGAATCACAGAAATTAGGGGCTGGAAGGGACCTAGAAGATCATCTAGTC
>JANHGL010000450.1:0-15439 GCA_024611195.1 Ceyx melanurus
CGGAGAACACTCTGTGAGGGAGCGGAGGGGATTGCACGGTTCAACGGGTGCTCCCCGCCGCCGGTTCTAGGTGGAGGGGTGGTGCAGCTGCAGCGGGGGTCAGGTCGGGGGCGGTTGTCAGAGCCGCCTGCGCGATCGTTCTCGAGTGTTGCTAAGCCGCAACGTTCCAGGCGCGGCCGTTAGCGCCTTGGCGACGCCGTGCGGTGGCCCGCAGAGTGCGGTTAGGAGCAGAACGGCTCTGTCTTTAGAGGGGGATTACCCGAAACCGGGTTTATTTGCGAGAACGTGTTACTCAGGGTTGTAGTATCCCAAGTATCCCGTTTTTCAGGGATTGCTGCACGGACTTTTTCGGTTTGTTCTCTTCCCCGTTGTGCAGTGGGACTTGGGAGCTGCTTGGCCAAGGAGTTTACACTGGGTATTTTTACTCAAGTGAACACCACCACTGTTCTCACTCAGTCGTGGCTATTAGTCTGTGTTCTGGTTGAGCTGTAAGCACATAGTGACCCTTAGAGGAAAATGCTAAAGCCTGTGTGGAAAAACGCAAACTGGAGAAGTAAAAATGATGTAATTAAAAATACATATCTAATAATCCAAAGTCTTCTGTGACTGTCCATAGAAATGCCTCTTCCAGTAAGTTTATGTATGTAAATACATCATATTTTGTTCATAATAATACCCTACGTACGTTAGTAAGAGTGTCGGAAGGGAAACTCCCGAGATGGGTGCCCAAGGTTTAAGTTCCCAAGAAGCTTCTGTGGTCCCTGGGAGAGCCAGTAGCATGATGGAGAAAGGAAGAAAGAAGAGAGATACAAATACATCCAGCTAAAAGATAGACGAATTGGTTTTGCCAAATCCAGCATTGTAAAAAACTTGTAAAAATTCAGATAAGGGCCACCTGCATTCCTCCTTTCCCCTCTGCTGAATGCTGTGTCTATGTGTCTGTCTGTCTGGGAGAGCAGCTCTTGAAAAATGAGAAACAGTTCCAAAGAGCTCAGCTGCTTTACCAATAAACAGCCTTGCAGTTCTTTCAGGGATAAAGTTGAGGGAGAAATTAGTATTTGGCAGCAGTAGAAAGCTGACAGCTGCAAACAGCCTATTGCTGGGTAAAGCTAGTAAAAGAAATTACTTACTACCTTAGGACAACACTGCAGCTCCCTGGGATGCAGTCAGAGCTTTCCAGGCTCAGCTCTTAACTTTTTTTTTCTGTTCATGAACGAGTTGCAAGGTTAAAATCTCTTTTAGATGATGAGGAAGGTGCATGTGCATCTTTATTCTTTTAATGAGTAGTAAATTTTAAGCCACGGTACTATATTTGTGTTGCTTCCAGACAGTTTGATGAGAAATACAAAATAACATTGAATTTGGATTTTTTTTATTCTGGTGAGTGGTAGCAAATTACTTATTGGTGGCAGATGTAGCCAAATATTCAGTTCTAAGAAGCCTCCCTGCAACCAGGAGCTTTGCAACATGTTTATTAATTTGGCAGCTTGCAGAATTACTTTCCTTTCATAGGTTTGAGCTCCTGCAGAGTCAGTTTACAAGCTTTTTCAGTCAACCCTCACTACAGGTAATTACTTTTTCTTCCCCAGCTAAAGCCTTGAATCCACATCTGCCTTACCTGTTGAAGACACGAGGTATGCTTGATTTATGTCCTTGTTGGATTGCATGATGAACTTGGGCAGGCTGTTTAACTTTTTTAAAGGCAGTACTGGTGTGCTTTTTGTTACAAATATGGGCTTACTGCTAATGATCCAGCCAGTCGCAAAGCAGTCTCGTATCTTGGTGAAGTTGTGATGAGGGGTCTAGAAGCTTCGGAATAGCTCATTTTTTCATTACTTTGGAACAGAAACTGCTTGGTCTGGAGCTACTGGTGGCTAGTTTGCTCTGCAGCTCAGGTGTTGGCATTTGAGTCAAGAGTCCCCCCAGCTGCCCTCAGTCCCATGGATTAGGAGGCATTGTTGTCTCACCTGAGGTTAGGGATGGATGGGGACAGTTTATTCCCCCCCCACCAGCTCTCCACTTCCTCAACTTTAGCTCCTTTTTTGTTTCAGCTGTACCCATAAGTGTAAACTAGTTTGGCTCACTTGGGGTACAGTGTGGAGGGGATTATGAGCTTCTCTTCAGGGTCAAGAGATGGTGTCCCATTACCTTATGCAGTGTTGCCACAGAGACAGAGGGATTTTGTTTTCTCCTCCAGGTGCCATCAGGGGTTTGTTTATAGTATTTTTTTGCATATGCTCTGATGTGTAGTCCTCATCTTTCAGGTTAGGGTTGCTATTTCTAAAACTTCAGTATAGCAAAGAGTAAAAATTTCCCCATACAGCAAACTCAGTCTCCTTTTGCCTTGCACCACTTTTTTTTTTTTTCCTTGACTGTTAGTGGCAATGTTTTGGAGGATGAGTTATAAGCTTCTATAAAATAAATGAATGCCTGTTTGCAATTTGCAACCTGAAAGTCTTCTAAAATTAAACAAGAAGAAAACCAAACCAAAAATACTAAATCAACAAGCCTTACAAAAATGTTTAGCGGTTGTTTAGTTTGGGGCTTTTTTGTACCTTAAAACCAATTTCTACCAGTCTTTTGAAAGGATACTTCCTGAGTGACTTGGAAGGAAGGAAAACTTTGAAGCCATGGAGTCCCTGAAACATCAAGGTGGTGATGGGGGGATGCAGGGCAAGAAGGAAGACAGATGACTGAAAATGTGTGAAAGAATAACATTTTTTAACTTTGTTGAGGAAAAAAAAGGACCAATCCACTGTTAATAACAGAACAGTTGCTTTTATAACAAGAAAAGGCATGGTAGATGCCATTGTAGGTGGTTTAGGGACATCTAAATTTTACTGCTGGATGGTCACATGCTTTCTAGCTATGCTACGGATCATATGGTGACAGAGCAGGCTTCCCCACCACCCTGGTTAGGCAAGTGTGTGCATGGGTCTATGTTATTACAAGGTGGGATTTGTGCATTGGCTGAGGAAACTTATCTGAAGACCAGGAATATTCAATTAAAAAACAGCTGAAAGCCAATTGGAATTAATTATTTCAGTACATGCTTCCTACTTCTCCCACCTTCAGTACTTTAAAATTTAAGTGGGCACCTTGTTCTTTTTAAGACTGTTTATTTACCAACAAAAGAGTACAGTTTTCAAGATCCTTAGGAGGAATCAAAGAGGAAACAAACATTTGTGTGCATTAAGATCTATGCTGTGTGAATTTAGTGTGTCTATTCATCTTCCTAGCTGCAGGTTGAGGTGGATGTCAGACAGGATTCCAATCTTTAGTGTCGTTCTGTATTTTGCAGAATGCTTATCTGGTGGTATTCTACCTGGGATTAAAACTGACCTAGAAATCAGATGCTTCATCTAATCCTGTTTTCTATCAGTTGCTGCAAGGGGGTTTATAAGGCTTCAGGTACTGTAGCCTGGCCCCCAGCCATAAATCACGTTCTCTCGGGAGCGTGATTCTGCAAATGAATGTCACTAATTGAAAAGTAGTTATTGGTCACATCCCATCCTGCTGCAGTGATCTTGCCTATCAATCCAGGCTTGTTTACCATGCCTTTATGTTACCAGGAGTGTTTGTCTTCACAATCCTTGTAGACCACATGTTAGCTGCACAGGGCACCCATGTGGCAGGTATATTTTGATGCATGTGATTTGCTGTGTAGTTTGGGGGAGACAGAGGATGGTGAGAAACAGGTGTTGCACACAGTGAGTTAAGAGCTTTGTGTGAGTGTGCTCTGAGCTCATTTTTCTTATGTGGATGTAAGCAAAAGGCAGAAACTTAGTTCTCTGAGGGCTCTGCTGGGTGGAACTGACATTACAGTGACATTAAGGCTTCTCTTCTTGCAGCAATTGCTGCAACATCCTTCCCCTCTGTTTCCTCCATGCTTCCTGAGCATTGCTGCTCTGCGTTTTTATCTGGTGTTTTTCTCTGTAGCTGTATTTTTAATGCTTGCTTATTCTCTCCTTCCCCTTTCCACAAATGTTCCCATTCATCAGAGGGCTATTTGGCTGTCTGAAGAAAGGCATGCCCTAATGGCATATTTGGCATTTTATGGGCATATTATTCTTCAAATCCAACCCAATATCCTGTAGCAGTAGCCTGGTTTGTCATGCCCTTGACTGAGCCTGCAGCTCTCTTTAAGAGCTGACCTGAAATGCAGTGTCACTGCTGGGGGAAGGGAAAAACTGCTGGTTTGCCTCTCCCTGTGTTTGAATCATGTATATGTTCAAGAGCACTGCCAGTTAGACGTCTCAGGCTTTGTGCATAGCATGTCCCTGGAGACCTCAAGCCCGACTTCCTGCTTTAGGCAGGTTCTGCTCCAGCTGCAGTGGAGCTGCCTCTTTGGAATGGTGAATTTTGATTTTTTTTTAATTATTTTTTTTATTGCTCAACAGAGAAGGGCACAGAAGCTGGCTTAGGTAGCTGCTAGTCCTTTGAAAAACATGCTGTGAGAGCCAGTGTCACATGTCAGCTTCTACTTCCTTGCTTTTCCAACCAGATGAGTACTAAATGCATTTTGTTGTTCCTAGACAGTTAAACCCTATTTCTGCAAACCCTCATCACGATACAGTAACAAGCATTTGTAGTCTAACAGATCTCTTTGAAACCAACAGAAGCATTTACAGGAGCATTCCCAGCATTTACAGGCTTTCCCAGAACTCGATTTCTTGGACTCTAAGTGTGTTTGATGCAGAGATTTTGCCTCAGCCTCTTGGTGTTGGGGGTTGTGGAGCAAGCTGTCAACATAGTGAACAACAAAACAATCTATTTGCTGCCTTGGCTAAGCAAACTTTCTTTAGGTTACATCTAACCCTCCTGCTGTGTAGTATTTCACACCATCATCCCAAAATGATTTTGGAGAATTAATTTAACATGGAGATTTCCCACATGACACACGTAGGAACCTAAACACAGAGCATGCAGACTGACAAACGGTCAACCAAGGAAAGAAACATTTACATTTCATTTTTTGGTTGCAGTAAAACAGACATTATGGATGACTTGCTACTCTGGAAACTGAAGATTCTTCATGTTTGCTTATTTGACTCTCCCCTTTTTCCTCCCCTCTGCTGACTCTGTGGATGGATATTGCTGGGTTGGCCTTTCATTGCTGAAGCAAAGCTTGGGTTGTATCTACTGAGTATAATGTGCTGCTCCTTTGTAGAACAGATGTTGAATATTTGTTTTGTCTCTTACAGATAAGCTGATTAAAATGGAAGCATCATAATGGAACCTACAGGCAACCAGAACATCAATAATGGGTAGGAATTAATATCATGTAATCCTGGTTTCACAGGTGCTGGGGTAGATTTTTGACATGGTTTTAAAAAAAATCAATCTGCCCTTAATGCAAGGATAATAATGACTGTGTAGGAGAGGAAGAGTTTCAAATCTAACATGCTGTCTTTTTACCAAAGAATTGATGCCTTTCACAGCTTGAATCTATTTTGAAATTAAGACACTGAATCTCAGTGGTGCTCAGTGACATGGTTTAGTGGTGGACTTGGCAGAGTAGGGTTAATGGTTGGCCTCAATGCTCTTAAAGGTCTTTTCCAACCTAAATTATTCTATGGTTTTCATGGGTGAGAGTGACCCCTTGATCCATGGAAATGTCGGATGGGAGCTTCCAGCACATCATGTCTTGTTCTTCAGTGGGAAGAACAGGAAGTGGGGAGGCATGATGGGCTGAGATATTGCAAAAAACATCCAAACTCTGCTGCATGTCCTCTGCTATCTCTCTTCAAAGTACATCTAAATATTTTTTTTTGGGGGGGGGGGGCAATATATCTGCAAGGAATGAATTTATTTATTTTTTTATTAAAGAACAAAAATTTGTTTTCTGGATGGCTTCTGGTTTGAACACTGTGTATAGCAGCCTGATCAAAAAGCTAACCAAAATCACAGGCATTTACTTGTTTGGTGTCCTACATACCTCCCTGCCTCATCTAGGGATTGGATATCACCACAAAACGAATCTGACAGCTGTAGTGAATCTGAAGGGTACATTGTGTTCTGTACATAGATGTTATCTTGATTCAATTGGAATATAAATCAGGATATTTAACACTCCTTGCAGTGTGGTTTCTGACAGCCCCAGTGCCAAAGCCAACAAGGACTATAAACTTCTTGCTGTTGTTTTTAACTGTTTGTGAAAGCTTATATTGGTTATGGAACATTTTAAGGCATTCAGAGTGCCGAGTAAACAATGCCAAGGAAGATGATGGAAAATGTTCAGTCTGGTTCCTGGGAGAAGGTGGTTTATTCTTTCAATCTGTTTCCTTCAATTTAAATATTGAAGGATGAAGGGTTGTTTTCCTCTATTTTCTCAGAAATATTTGATTGCTAACATCTGTAGAGCAATTCCTTTCATAATAGGCTGCACTCAACTTAGTCTCCTGTTAGAGTCAAAATATCCTTTTGATTATATTATTCCTGGTCCTTTTGTTTTGTTTTCCTTTCAGTGTAATACTCCACTCAGTCTCTGTCCTTTTCTCTGCTGCTTCTGTAGCCTCTCTGGAGCTACTATGTGGGTTAGACTCAGTGAAATCCAAGTGCTTTTCCATTTGCCCAGCAAGTGTGTGCTGCTGGCATTCATCTCTGGTTCTGGGAAGTGCTATGTTTGAGAAGGTGCTAGAAAGCAAGCTCATGAAGAAGAGCTTTGCTGAATCAGGGTCAACAGAGAGTTTTGCTGCCTCAGCCTTCTCCAGGCTTGCCATTGCTTGCAGAGCACAGCTTAGGTGACCTGGTTAGACTGGTTTTTGTGTGTGCTTGCCTATAGGTGTTTCTGGATTTTGCTTGCTTTCCAATTGTACTTTGGAGGCAGGAGCTTGGGGGTAACATTCTATCTCCTTTACGCCAACTATGTGGAAGGCCTTGAAATTCCATGCTTCATGGTTGTAGCCTGTGCTTTCCAGTAGCAAGATTTGTATTTCTCAGCTAGTTCCTCGAGTACTGTTGAAGGAAGACACACAAGTATCAAGCCCTTAACAGGGCTTGGTGTAGGGTTTGGGTCCCCAGAACATAAGGATTAACCTCTCTGCAGGCATATGGTCTCTGGTTTTCTGTTCGAGGTAGTGAGGAGATGCAGGGAAGGAAGGTGCTGATGGGCAGGGAGGCTGATGGAGCTGAGAGGTTAGGAATTGTCTTGGTGTCTTAGGGCAACAAAGCTTTTCTGCAGCGTGGTCCTTGCCTTCTGAAGTCCACTTTGCAAATGAAAAGGCCACCTGCAGCTGCTTCAGCCAAAGGATCACAATATCCAGCTGACCCTTTTCACCTCCAGATGCAAAGGACACATAAGTGGCAATAAATTGCAATGGGAAGATGGATTTCTTGTCAACAGAGCTGGGAGAATATGTTTTAATTAAAGGACAGAAGTTACTCATGAAGACTGAAAGAGGAGGTGTGTCTGTTTAAAAAAACCTGATGTAGTAGTACAGTGCAATTAGATGTTTTGGAAAGCTTGGTAAGGGCATGAATTTGACCTATTTCTGGGTATAAACAAATACATGATTTACCTTCCAGCAGATATATTTCAGGGAAGCTTACTGGCCAGGTATATTTTTAATATACCTTGGTGCCTATTCCTTATTCATTGGTACTCTTTGCTTGATTAATCATTTTACAAGTGTAAGATTCTAGGATGTATCTCACAAACTTCCTGGATTATCATACATTAGTATGTCATATTGCACATGTTTTTTTCCCTCAAGTTAAGGGGTGTTGTATTCCCCTTTGAACTGTTCCTGTTAAAGATTTGTGGGAATCTTTCAACAGCTGTTTATCCTGGTTTGAATTGGAACAGAACTAATTCTGTTCAGGGATAGCATTATAACAGAAAAGGTCCAGGAACAACTAAATTTCATAGTGGATTGAAAAAAAATCCTAATGTAAAGAATGGCTTTCTCAGCATCTGGAGAGATGTGGAAAACTGAGCTGCTTCAGGAGGATAAGAGAAATAGATGAACAAGGCTGGAGATTAAATACCATGTGATTATCTTTGAAAACCTAGGGGTGTGGGAACTGAGTAACCCTAACCCAAAACTCATCTATGTCAGACAGTGTTAGTGGTGAGCAAAGAGATACCCATCCTCCTGTCGGGCTGCTAGACCTTGGTGTAGATGCTGTAGCTACTGGTTTTAGCAATTAATTGGCATCTATCTTCTCTGGAAAAGTTGCTTTATGCTTGAAACTTTGGAGTCTGTTGTTTGGGGTTATTTTTGGTTTGTTTTTTTTGTTTGCTTTTTTTTTAACCTTCTAAATCTCAGATTCCTTTTGGTCATCATGCCCAATTATGGGTAGGTACGTTGCAAAGTGAGATGGTGCTGCATACATAAAATGCACATAATGTACCCACTTTGAACTTTACACCATCAGTGCCTGAGGTCAGAAGTATGTCATTTTCAGGAATTCAAAATTAAGGAAAAATAGCATCCAGGTTGCCTGCACAACTTTGTTTTTTCAGTTGGATTTTCATTTTTTATACCATGTTTAAATGAGAAGCTTCATCTTTGGGAACTTCATTCTCATGCAATGCATAGGTGGATAGGAATGGATCTTCTGAAATTAAAATACTGGTAAATAGCTGAAATGCATTTGGAATGATGATCAAGTGAAGGAAGCTTTTCCATTTAGGTTTGTAAGAATTGTTAGTTTGCTAATCCTCTTCACCTCAGAAGTGCATTTCTGAGCTGAGAATGCAAAAAGCTTATTTTGTTGACTTTTTTGGGGGGAGGTGTTTTGTTTTAGACAGTTTCCTTCACTTTCAATACATCTTTGAGAGATGAGGACCTGAAAAGGGAGAAACTTGCATCTGTCATTGGTGACTAAAAAAAAAAATGTGAGAAAAGCTGCTGTCTGATAATTTTGAAAAGAGATAAAAGGGAGGGGTCTGCAGCTGGCACTATATTTACATGAAGGTTGGCAAACACTTCAGAGCCTCAGCAAAGGTCTCTGCTGTGTGCTGTGAAGAAACCTGGCAGTGTGGACTGATGTCAGACTTCTGTTTACTCGGAGGGTTTCATAGGCATCAGTGAGATGAGCACCTTAACAGAGAAGTTGAAGGACGAGGGAAGTGATTTTTATCCCTGTACTCAGCACTGGTGGGGCTGCATCTTGACTGCTGGGGTCAGTTTTGGGCCCTTCACTCTAAGAATGATGTTAAGGTGCTGGAGTGTGTCCAGAGAAGGGCAAGGAAGCTGCTGGGAGATTTGAAGCACAAATGTGGTCAAGAGCAGTTTTGAGAGCTGGAGTTGTTTAGCTTGGAGAGGGGGATGCTCAGAAATCTACCTGACAGGAGGTTGTAGAGAGGTGGGGGGCAGTCTGTTCAATCAAATGACAAGTGATAGAACAAGAGGAAATGGTCTCCAGTTGTGCCAAGGGAAGTTTAGTTTGGACAGTAGGAAGAATTTCTTTACTGAAAGGGTTATGAGGCACTGGAATGGCTTGTCCAGGGAAGTGGTGGAATCCCTGTCCCTGGAGGTACTTAAGAGTCACTTAGACATTGTGCTGAAGGATGTGGTTTAGTCAAGGCTTTGTCAGTGTTGTATTAATGATTGGACTCCATTATCTTAAAGGTCTTTTCTCTTGGAAAGTGCTTCTAGTGTAGCTAGTTCACCTTGGCACAGCCTTTGCTACCTTGGGTCAATGCAGGAGGCCTTGCCACAGAGACAACAGTTTCCTAAAAACCTCAATCCCTTTTCCCTTTTATACCAGGAGCAAGAGCATTTGAACAAGTGCTTTTTGAGAATTGGAGGGGGAGAAAACTGCTAGAAACTTTGTTGCAACCAAAGCATGGTTTTGGGTTGGGTTTTTTGTGTGTGTGTGTTTTGTTTTGATAAAGCATAGCTGTTGTGGCAAGTTTGTATAATCCAGAATTTGTTTTTCCATTATCTATTGTTCTGCCCAGAAGAGCAGAGATTTATTTTATTTTGTCTGCAGGGTGATAACCTGTATGGAATTCTCAAGTATGAGCTATCTGGATTAAGAAAATTTATATGATCTGCCAGAGAGGGTTTTAAAACATAAAGCATCTGTATGTGTTATTTATCCTTTTTCCTTGGCCTTATTTTGCTACTGGTAAAGAATGATGTCTCTGTTAGTACATATGGAGACAAGTGGAGCTACACTTGTATCCGGTGTCATCTTAAGCACTGTGGGTACTTTATACTATTTTATAGTATATATAGTACTATATTAAATAGTATATATAGTACTATATTAAATAGTATATATAGTACTATATTAAATAGTATATATAGTACTATATTATATAGTTATAGGTAGTGTATATAGTGTAAATATAATACTATAATAAATGTCAGAAATAGTCAGTGATAGGTCAGATTAATGTTGTAAGAGGAGGAAAATACATTTTATGGTCAAAAGTGACTGAATACCTTGCCATAGTCATGGAAGAGATGGGAGGGCATAAGGAATGAGTGGTGTTTTCTGATCTTTTCTTGCCTTTATTTTCACCTTGTCAATTGACAGTAAAAGTGCTTATACAATCTAGAGAACCTCCTTCTACTGCCCAATCTAAGCATTCCTAAAACAGAACCAAAACCTACATACGTTGCAGAAGTATACCCATGTACGTTAAGGGTTTCTTGATTGTTTTCACTATGTTGTTCTCACATCCTAGGGAAGAGGTAGTGGGGAAGAGGTGATCTCTTCCTGTTTATTGATCCTGAAGCTAGCAAATAAAAATGTAACTGCATTCAGTACCCTGGTCAGAACGCTGGCCTCATCCACAAGGATGTGATTGTGTATGTGTTGAAATATTGAAGTTTTGAGTCATTAATAGAATGTCCTTTGGAACTTCAGAGAACATGGCAAGTGCAAGAGTGCTATGTATGTGGAGCGTGTGTGTGATATACTGTGTTTCACTTGGAAATTATGTTAGATGGTGTATATATTTCCACATCCAGCAATGGAACCTGCTACCAGCTAGGTGGCAAATCATGTTCCTTTCAATTTCCTGAGCAGACACCTACAGACAAAAGCTTTGTTGAATATTGGAGACAAGGAAGAAGTCTAGAAGTATATCTTTAGAAAAGTTAACTTGAGAGAGCAGGTTCAAGCCTGGTTAAGTGCAGACAAAGGGTTGGAGATAGCCCATACTGGGCTCAAGCGTCCATGAGTGTCTTCAGAAAATTTGAAGCCCATCTCATGGAAAGGAAACAGACACTTTAATTTTTTTCTAGATGTCACACAGGTGGAAATGTAATTTGGACTGCAGGCCATGGTCCAAAGTAATTTCTATCAAGCAGAACATTTGATATGTGGATAGTCTTATATTTACCTAAGTGCTTTGGGACCCTGGAGCACTTTGCATTCCCTTCACCTGAGGAGTTGGGGTTGAATCAGTCAAGTGTAGGTCCTGGGGAGAGAAATGCTGAATATCATCATCTGCAGGGTAAATATAAATAACTTGATTTCCTGCTTTGCACATCTAAGTACCCACCCTTACAATGGGAAGGTTGTGCTACATTTTAGCAATGTTTTGTAGCAGCTTCGTTTCAATTGCAAAATCTCTAGGAAGTACAATAGTTACAAATAGCCTGTGTGCTCTAGTAGCCTTGGAAAACATCACTTAGCAGGTTCCTGGGGAGTGGGGATTCCACAGGTTTTATTTTAACAAGATGTGGGAACTGTGGGGTAGCCAACAGTGTAATGTCCTGGATCTGCACTTAATACAGCAACAGAGTTTTGTTTCTTTGCTTTATTAGGAGAATGCCATCTTGGGAGGAACCTTAAATTTGCTGTTTTAGGAGAGTTTTCTTCCTATGAGCAGCTAACAGATCTGTATTGTAACAGTCTAGGTAGAATTAAAAAGGGGAAAAAACCCCAATCCAAAGCTGATTATGAAGCTTTGAGATAGAGGCACATATTTCAGTTTATTTCCTTTCTTTGGACTTTGTATTTCAAAAAGGAGAGTTGTATTACTTGCATGAAAGATACATGTGAAGACTAAATTAATTCTTTATTACTCAGAAAAATAAAGTCTTAAGTAATTAAATTAATTCCTTTCCCTTTTCCCCGTTTTCTAATCTCTTTAGCTGAATTTGCAGAAGATAATGCATATATAACTCTCCAGGGCAAACAAGATCTTTAAGTGTTGTTGGCTGGTCATGCAGTTGTGGTGCTAGTTTTAGTGCATTTAATTATCAGTGCTTTTGGTTATACTTAGTTAGAACTTTCCAAGCAGCAGTTTAACATTCTCATAACTAAAGCTGTCAGACTTTTGGCATTATTATTTCCCATGGCTTTTTATAGGGAGAAAAGTCGAGTTCCTTTGGAGTGACACATGAGAGGATATGGGATTGTTTATTTATTTTTTTAATTTTTAAGTAATTATTTTAAATTTTAATTTAAAATTTAGTAGGCTGCAGGAGAGATGGAGGGAGCTGGATTTCTTTTCCTGGGCAAGAGAAGGGACAAGGAGGGATTTATTCCTGCCTGTTGCTGCCTGGGGGCTGTAGAGAGCAGGCAGGAGCAGGCTTCTCACAGACTGTAAAAAGTGCAAAGGTGGGAGGCAGCAAATGCATTTTGCAACACAGGAAATGAGGATGAGACAGAGCTGGAGTCTCCAACCACCCAGTCTCAGCACAACTTGATTTAAGTTGGTTGTGCTATGAGGACAGAAGTTGGATTAACTGATGTCTGGATATCCCAGGTACCTAAAATATTCTGCGATTCTGTCTTGCTAAAGGGAAAAAAAAAATCCAAACTTTTTAAGACCAGTTGTCAATTTATATTTTGTTTAAATTAAACCTTTGGAAATAACTAAATGATAAGCTTCAGTTTCTTTTACCCTCAAGTGACAGCCTGGCTATCCTCAGTCTCTAGAACTGCAAGTTAAAAAGAATTTCAGATCCCCAGTGCTGGTCTAGAGACTGAAGATAGACAGGATCTGGAATGTTTGGGGTTTGGTTTTGTTGTTTTGTTTTGTTTTTTTTTCAAAGGTTGAGGAGAAGGAACATATCTGATCTGAGAAGAGTTAGCCATTTGTGAATCCAGCTCTTTCGGTAGTAGTCCCTGCACCAGTGCTGGGTTTTTTTGAGCTGCTGTCCTAATGGCAAAACCTTGTGCTCCGTTTATCTCCATAACATTCCTACCTCGTTATTGCTTTCTTTATTTGGACCTTGCCTGGCTGAAGACAGGGTGTGTTTCCTTGGGGTTATATCTTACCTGCAAATGGTGAAAATAAACTAAGATAAAAACAGAAGAAAAAAACCCAAAACAATCCTCCAGGTTGTGTCATAGTTGAAGGAGATGGCAAGAGGATGTAGAGAGTAGTTTTCTAGATTGTTTTTCTCTAATACTTCATGGAAATGTTTCAATTAATCAAATTATTAATTAGGCTTGTAGGGAAAACCAATAAATGCCCTTCTTCATGGAGCTGTAATATTTTCTCTAGTGCTTTGAGATTATAAAATGCTGCCAAATGATAAATACTAGCTACCAATGTTAGGAACTCTGATACTGGTAGTTTGCCTTATTGAAAACCCCTGCTGCAATCCAGGATGGTTATCTTCCCTCCTAGGCTTTGCTCTTGGTCAACTGGATGGTGCTGAGCAAGTTGTGGCACCTGGCTTCATCACCACATTGTAGCCCAATGGGATTGGTAGCGGTCTCTGCAGATAAGACCTTACTAAAAAGTGCTGTATGAGGATTTCATGTTAATCTTGTTACCCTCACACCACGGGACACACAGAGTAATCTGTCTCTTGCTACTTCCTGGACTACCTCATTTGCATATGAGATTTGTATAAAATACCTTAGTTTTATCTTAAGTAAATAAATGTATGAGCATGAGGGTTTGTGTAAATGTGAAATATATGCTGGGAGTCAGAGGTTTTGTATTAGCAGTTACTGTAACTGGGTGTCTGCTGCTTGGATAACTTGTTCTTTTAATATTTTTTTTCCAGCCCTCCTGGGTTTCCCTAGTTGTTAATTGAGGTGAATTTGTCATTTTGTCTTCGAAGATAATGTTTTGGGTTTGTTTTTTTTTACCAGCACTTTTAGGACTTGGAACAATTTCACAAAATGATGATTGTGGCTTTTGTTGTTGTTGGCTTGGTTTTGTTTGTTTGGATCAGTTTTCTAAGGTGTTTACTTTGAAGTTTGTCAAAGACACTGTGTGTCTTTGGTGACACCTCAGATCTTGGTGAGTCCGTGCTTATCTGATATAATAATGGTATTATCTGCTTGCTTTACAAGCAAAGCCCCTTGTTCTTTTGAGATTTTGTATTGAGAGTCTCCCCTTTTTGGGCAACAACAATGAATGGGGAGGAGTTGGGGGTGAGAACATTTTCTGATTGCTTTTATATTTTTCAACTACCTAGTTAAAATTATATGTTTGTAGAAGCTTTACAAAAATGAACTTCAACAATTAGAATGTATTATTTGCCATGAATGAAGTATAAACTCTTATCCTGGTATCTGTTGGGTACTTTGATACATGTTTTTCTTAAAAACAGAAAATTAGGAGGAATGTCATGTTGCTGTGTTGGTAGAAATCTTAGCTATATCTATATATAGTTATATATCTTTATATATATCTTTATATATATCTATAATCTGCTGAGAAAAGTTGAAGGGTTCTTGGGTATATGTTTTTACCTGCCGAATACTTGGCTAATTACTGGTTAAAGGAGTTGCAGGAGTAGTTTTTTATTATAATTGTGCCAAGGAACACCCAGAGCAAAGGACAGGTATTGCTGCCTTCCCAGCGCGTCTCCAAACTGTGGTCAGGACTAGAGCCCAGCAAGAAATTGTGTAACGACTTTTGGGTTCCTTAGCCTGCAATTTTTCAAGTAGGGACATCTCTGGAGTTTAGCAGCACCCTCAGGTTTTCAACTGCTATGCCTGTGTGGCCAGGGGGATTCTATATTTGCTCGGATAAAGGTTGAAAACCGTGTAAGCCTCTTTTTTTTTTTTTTTTTTTTCCTCTCTAAAATCACACACACACAAAAAAACAAACCAACCCCAAACAAACAAGAAAACAACAACCAAAAAGCCGCAGCCCCTGGGATGTGGCAAACAGCTGGGAGCTGGCGCTGAGAGCAGCATCCGCAGCCACCCCATCTCTCTCTCGGTTTCTCTCCCACCAAGCCCCGGTGGCAGGGTCGGGGGGCCTGCGGATGTCGGGCTGCGGTCTCAGGGCCCCTGCCCCTCTGCCGCAACAACACCTCCATTTTAGGAGCTCGGGTCGTACCATCCAAATAAAACCCCTCCCGTGGAGCAGGGGAGGAACGCGCGGTGCGGGCAGCGGCTGGGCGCGACCTGCCGCCAAAGACCCGCCCGCCGACAGGCGGCGGAGGCCCAAACCCGGCGGCGGGGCGGGGGGCAGCACCGGGCCCAGCGAAGGAGCCGGGCGACCCTCGGCGGCTCGGCTCGGCTACGCGGTGTGTCCGTGTGTCCGTCCCTCCCC
>JANHGL010000451.1:0-12194 GCA_024611195.1 Ceyx melanurus
CCCAGCATCCTCCTCCCCCTCCCCCCCCGACTCACCACCCCCCATGCCATCGCCCGGAGCCCGCCGAGGTGCCGTGGGCCCTGAGCTGCTTCTCTGCTCTGCCTGTCCCAGCTCTGAGCTCAGCTCATCGTCAGCATCCTCATCCTGCACCTCCCACGGTTCCTCCAGAGCCTCCGCCAGCTCCTGGCTGTCCCCTTGCCCGGGGCCATCTGCAGGTGCCTGGGCAGGCTGCCCCGCGGTGCCCTCCTGCTCATCCTGTGCCAGCTCCAGGGCCGGCTCAGCCTCCGGCACCGGCTGCTGCTGGCTCAACCCCTGGCTCTTGGCATCTTCTTCATTATCTCCCTGGGTTCCCTCCAGCTCTGCCGGCCCCGGGCCAGCTCTCTCCTCGCTTTCCAGCCCTCCTGCACTTGTCAGGGTGGCATCTGCCCAGGCTGGCTGTTCCGTCCCCAGAGCCTCCTCTGTGTCCTTTGCTGTCACCTCCCAGTCCTCTGGAAAGGGCTTTTGGGCACTGCCATCATCCCTCCCACCCCAGGGTGCCTCTGCTGGCTCTGACTCCTCCTGCTCCCACACCTCTTCTGCAGAGCCACATTCCTGCAGGTCCCCAGGCTCCTGCAGGTCCCCAGGCTCCTCCTGGGCTCCGCTCTCCTGCCCAGGGGTTTCGGGTCCTGCGGCCTCTCCCGCCCAGGGCTCTTCTACCAGCACCTCCCCACCAACCTCTCCCTGTTCTTCCTCACCACCTTTAGCACTGACTGGGTCCTCCACTCCCAAAACATCTTCTTCAGGCCCCGAAGGAGCCTCTTCTGCCACAGGGATGCTCGAGGGTTTCTGCTCTAGGTATGTCTCCTGCTCCAGACCAGTCTCCTGCTCCAGACCAGTCTCCTGCTCCAGACCAGTCTCCTGCTCTAGGTACTTCTGCTCTGGACCCATCTCCTGCTCCAGACCCGTCTCCTGCTCTTTTTCCTCCTCTGCAGCCAGATCCGTCTTGCACGGAGGCATTTCCTGATGCTCAAACCTTTCTTGCTCTCCATCAGCAAGGTCCTCATCCAGGTAACTTTCTGTGGGCAAAACTGGGTGGCTTTCCACAAGGACAGCACCAGCAGCTTCGACTTCCCTTTGTGGGGATCCCTCATCTCCTCGTCTTCCTGCATCCTGGAAGCCAGTGTTGTTCTTCATGCAGGGGCTGCAGGGTCCCCTCTCCTCCTCATCCTCCGAGGGGTGTGATGCCTCCATGCTTGGGGCCTCCACTTTGTCCTTCCCTTGCTCTGGCTCCTCCCAGCTGGTCTCTGTCTGGCCAGAGCCACTTGTGTCCTCTTCCTGGGCCACTGATTCTGGTTCCCTTGGGCTCAGCACTGGGGGCATCTCCTCCTCCCACTCTCCCATATCTTCCCAATTCCCCACGGCACTGAGGGAAGGAGCCGTGCCACAGGGAAGTGGTGCCAGCCCCTGGGTGATGGCTTCCTCAGCCATCTCCTCCCCTTCAGGGGCTTCTCCATCCCCAGCACACTCAGAGGGGTCTTGCCCTTCCCCAGCCCCTTCTGCAACAGCCTCCATGGGGGGAATGCGGCTGGAGGCCTGGGGGGTCCAGATGGCACTGAGCACGGGCTCTTCTTTGGGCTGAGCATCGTCCTTCATTTCCTTGAGAGCATCTTCCAGTGCCTCGCTGACCAGCTGGGCCGGGTACCGCAGGCTGTGGGCAGGCACCGCTCCTAGGGCATCAGTGGCATCGTGGGTCTGTGCTGGGCCTCTGGGCAGAGGATGCTCCTTCCCCTGGCTCATCTCACCCCCATCTCCCACTGGCCAGGCAGGACCTTCTCCCTCTAGGCTCCCCAGCTCTGGAGACACAGGGCTGGGGGGTTCTGGGGTGTGGGATGGGGGGTGCTGGCACTCGTGTAGGCACGTGTATGTGCATACACTCTCATACCTTCACGCTTGCAGGTGTATGCAGGCACATGGGTCCACATGCACGCACATACGTGTGCACATATGCGCGGAGGGAAAGCATGCAGGGTGGCAGTGAGGGAGCTAGACATGCAGGGAACAGAGGGGGACACACAAGGGACAGCCACCATGACTGGCTGGCTGATTCTTGCCATTTGTCTGTCACAGGGGACCACTCGACCCCAGATCCCTGAGAAGGTCCCTGAGGACACTGAGGCCACGCTGGTCCTCGTGGGTGAGTGGTCAGCAGGGTGCTGGGTGCGGGGCCAGGGTGCTATGTGTGGGGCCAGGGTGCAGGGCTGGAGCGCTGGGTGCAGGCCCAGGGTGCTGGGTGCAGGGCTGGGAGGTGCCGGGGGAGCTTTGGTGCGCACTGGTCGCTGCCTGCTCGCTCACTCGCTGCATTTCTTGCTCTTCTTTCCACTCTTCCCCAATTCAGCCCTCGCTGCCGCCTGCTGCTGCTCAGTGCTGCTCTCCAGGTCCCCTGTCCCCATGTCCCTTGTCCTCACGTCCCCTTCCCACACTCCCCTGAGCTCCCATGTCCTCTGTGTGCCTCCATGTCCATTGTCCCTGTGCTCAGTGTCCTCATGTCTTTGTGCTCTTCTCCTATTCCCTTTGTGCCCTCACATTCCCATGCCTCTGTGTCACCTTGTGTCCACATCCCAATGTCCCCATGTCTTTGTGCTTCTGTGTCCCTGTGTCCGCACCTCCCTGTGTCCCATTGCCCCCATCCCATCCCCTCCCATCCCATCCCATCCCATCCCATCCCATCCCATCCCGTCCTCCCCTCAGGCTGCGCAGCCTTCCTGGAGCAGCCAACACTGGCCTTCGTGCGCCTGAAGGACGCGGTGACACTGGATGGTGTCCTTGATGTGCCCCTGCCCGTCCGCTTCCTCTGCGTGGTCCTGGGCCCCGATACCCCCCACATCAGCTACCATGAGATCGGCCGCGCCGTTGCCACCATGATGTCCGAGAGGGTATGGCTGGCCCACTATTGTCACTGCCACCAGCACTGCCACTTGGTGTGCCAACCCCCATCCAGCACTCTGAAGTCCCCAGCCACAGGGTTGCCCCCTCTAACAGAGCTCATATCCCCATCCCTCTGCATTCCCTTGTCCCTGTGAACCTGTGTCCTCATCCCTCTGGGTCTCCGTGTCCCCATTCACCCCTTTCCTCATGTCCCCGTCTCCACAGCCATCCCTGTCCCTATGTCCACAGGCATCCCAGCACCTACTCTTCTGTGTTCCTGTGGCCCCCTCCTCCCATGTCCCCATGTGCCTACACCCCTGAGGTCAAATGTCCCCTTGTCCCCACGTATCCATTCAACCACATCCTCATGCTCCTGTGGTCCTATGTCCCCCATGTCCCTGCTTGTGCCCAAGTCCTGAGTCCTCATGCACCTCCTCATGTCCCCACGATGTCCCAGCCCCATGGGGACACTCAGGGGCCAGCTGGGTGCTCAGAAGAACCCAAAGGTGCAGGAGATGCTGAGCGCCCATCCCCGGCAACCCGGCAGGTCTTTCGGAGGGACGCCTACCTGGCTGAGAGCCGCCAGGACCTGCTGCAGGGGGTGGAGGATTTCCTGGAGTCCAGCATCGTCCTGCCGCCCACTGAGACCCCCAACGAGCAGCTCCTCCGTAGCCTGGTGCCGCTGCAGCACGAGCTGCTCCGCCGCCGCTACCAGCCGCCCGAGAAGGCGCCGGGCAAAGACTTCCTCAAAGACCTGGGTATGGCAGTGCCACCCCAACAGCCTCCACCCCTGCCCACCAGGACCCCAACCTCTCCCCCATGAGGTTGCTCCATGGTGACCTACTTGTATCCCCAGGTCTGGAGGAGCCGGCGCTGGAGGATGACGACCCCCTGCGCAGGACAGGGAGACCATTCGGGGGGCTAGTGCGGGACATCCGCCGCCGGTACCCCAAATATCTCAGTGACATCAAGGACGCCCTCAGCCCCCAATGCCTGGCTGCTGTCATCTTCATCTACTTCGCAGCACTGTCACCTGCTGTCACCTTTGGAGGCTTGCTGAGTAAGGGGGGGACAGGCTGGGGACCTGCCAGGGGATGGGGATGTCCCCCAGTTGGTCATGGTGTTGGGGGAGGGGGGTACCACCACCTGGGGATGCTCCTGGGGGGGGTTGCACCCCCTAATCACAATGCTGAGAAGAGTGACATGAGGGGACACAGCGCTGTCCCCACCCTGGCACCCACCATCTCTGCTCCACCCGACAACCAGGTGAGAAGACCAAGGGCATGATGGGGGTGTCGGAGCTGCTCATCTCTACCTGTGTCCAGTGCGTCCTCTTCAGCATCCTCAGTGCCCAGCCCCTGCTTGTCGTCGGCTTCTCGGGGCCCCTTCTTGTCTTCGAGGAAGCCTTCTATTCGGTGAGTGTCACCCTGCACCCCCGGGTGCCCCTTCCCACCAGCAGTGGTCCCCACAGGGGGCTTCTGGTGTTCTGGCAGAAACACAGGGTGCTGTCGTGTGGGTGCTGGCACAAGGGGATGGCATATGGGTGGTAGCATGTGGGTGGTGGCATACAGGTGATATAAGGTGGGTGGAGCCATCCGGGTGGTGGCAGAGAGGTGATGCCACTGTTGGGATGTCACAGAGGTGAAGCCATGTGGGTGGCACATGGGTGATATAATGCAGGTAGAGCCATCCAGGTGATGGCACAGGGGTGATGCCACACAAAGGATACCAGGCAGGTGCTACCATCGGGGTGATGCCAGATGGGTGATCCCACAAAGGTTCTGACACACCGAGAAACCACTGTCCCAACCTGAACACCTCCCAGACCCTGTGTGGGAGTCCCAGGGCCACCTTGGTTCCTTGGGGTGTAGCCCACCTTGGTGCCCATGCTGGGGGCTGATGGGGCTGTGCCCTCTGTCTTGCCAGTTCTGCACTGCCAATGGCATGGAGTACATCGTGGGCCGGGTCTGGATTGGCTTCTGGCTGATCCTGCTGGTGGTCGTGGTAGTGGCTTGTGAGGGCAGCTTCCTGGTGCGTTACCTGTCCCGCTACACCCAGGAGATCTTCTCCTTCCTCATCTCCCTCATCTTCATCTATGAGACCTTCTCCAAGCTCGTCACGGTGAGGGGGCAAGGGTCTCATGCTGGGTGGCAGATCGCGGTTGTCACCTGGGTTTCCATAGAAATGGAGGAAACCAGGCGAGGGGAGTGGGTGAGAGATGGAGTCTCTGGGTGTTTTCTCTCCCTCCCCAGGCTTAGCTCATGCTTCTCTCCTCAGGGGGATTTGGGAGCAGGAAGGTGAAGCCCAGGCAGATGTTCTACCTGGGCTGCAGCAAACATGGTCCTTGCCCAGGAACTGCCCGGAGAACCCCAATTTCTTTCCCCATTCCCTGGCTCAGGCCATCTGGCCTGTAGCAATGGGCCAGTGTCACCCCATGTACTGGGTGCCCCCAGGGACCTCTCTGGTGCTGGAGAGGTGACAGGCAGAACACATGTCCTGTTACACCCTGGACCCCCATCACACTGAGGTGCCCCATACACCCCTCTACGAGCTTGGCACAGCCCCAAACACCCTGGGTGCCACGTGGTCCATGTTAGGGCTACTGGTCCTTTCCCACCACACCAGCCAGCCCCTGCTCTGGCCCCAATTTTGAAGGAACATGGAGAAAACTGAGCTTCAAAATGCCCCCCCGCTCACCTCGTGAACTTCGCCGGTCACCCTGGCATGCACCTGGCGTGGCAGGAGGGGGTGCGGAGGGGATTCCATCCTCCCTGACCCTCTCTCCCTGCTTTCCCTCCCCAGATTTTCAAGGACCACCCCCTGCAGCGACATTACGCCGTGAAGACCACAGTGGAGCCCCAGGTGCCAGAGCCCAACACGGCCCTGCTGTCCCTTGTCCTCATGGCTGGCACCTTCTTCCTGGCCTTTTTCCTCCGCAAATTCAAGAACAGTGCTTTCCTGCCTGGCAAGGTGAGAGCAGCAGGAAGCCCTGGATTCCCCCCTACCTCACTGGACCCGTGGGTGGCACTGGGGGCAAACTGGGGGCTCGGTGGGTGCGGTTTCTTGAAAGGACCTGGCTGAGACCGTGCAAACTCATCACCTGCTCTGGCAGAGGTCTTTGCTGGAGCTTGCTGCTGGTGAGGATTGGGGGGAGGGGGGACACTCTCCTTGGTCAAGGGGACGTTTAACACGGTCATGGTGTCCCCACAGGCCCGGCGTTTGATCGGGGACTTTGGGGTGCCCATCTCCATCTTCATCATGGCTCTGGTGGATTTTTTCATCAAGGACACGTACACGCAGGTCAGGGAGCAGAGGGAAGGCAGGGCTGTGGGGGGGAACACAAGTGTCCCCAACAAGGGGACATGGAGCCAGGTGCTTGTCTTTATCCCCTCACTCCCTTGTTTCTGCTCCCTTCCAGAAACTGAATGTCCCCAAAGGGCTGGAGGTCACCAACTCGTCTGCCCGCGGCTGGTTTATCAACCCCATGGGGAAGGACAACTCCTTCCCCATCTGGATGATGTTTGCCTCTGTGGTGCCTGCCCTCCTGGTCTTCATCCTCATCTTCCTCGAGACACAGATCACCACGTGAGGAGCAGCAGGGGTGGGGGGTGGGGGGGGGGTGGCTGTGGGGTGCCTGGCAGGACAGGGAAGTAAGGGAACCTCCCACCACTAACTACTAACTCTTCCTCCTCTGTTCTCGGCAGCCTCATCGTCAGCAAGCCCGAGAGGAAGCTGGTGAAGGGCACTGGTTTCCACCTGGACCTGCTGCTGATCGTGGCCATGGGAGGGCTGGCTGCCCTCTTCGGCATGCCCTGGCTCAGTGCCACCACCGTCCGCACCATCACCCACGCCAACGCCCTCACCGTCATGAGCAAGACCTCTGCTCCTGGAGAGAAGTCCCAGATCCTGGAGGTCAAGGAACAGCGCATCAGTGGCTTGTTGGTGGCCGTGCTCATCGGTGAGCTGGGGAGGTGCCTACCCCACCCCAGTTGATGAGGGCTGGGTGCCCTTGGAGAGTCTCCCTGACCTCTCCTTCTCCACCCCAGGCGTCTCCATCCTCATGGAGCCCATCCTGAAGTACATCCCACTGGCTGTGCTCTTCGGCATCTTCCTCTACATGGGCGTCACCTCCCTCTTCGGCATCCAGCTCTTTGACCGCATCCTGCTCTTGCTGATGCCGCCCAAGTACCACCCCCAAGAGCCCTATGTCACTCGGGTGAGTGAGCCTCAGTGTCACTCGGTCTGCTGGCCGTGGGCTTGGGGGTGTCTTGGGCTGTGGCACTCCATGGTGCTGCCTGCAATCGCTTGGAGCTCCTCAAAGAGCCTCCTCATGTCGTGCTGATCTTCCCTGGGCTCTTTGAGCCAGTGGTCCTGCCCCCAGCAGCACCTCGGGAAGGGTGCAGGGTGCTGGACCCACCACACTGACCCACTGGGCCCCTCATCCTGCAGGTGAAGACGTGGCGGATGCACCTCTTCACCTTCACCCAGATCATCGTCCTCGTGCTGCTGTGGGTGGTGAAATCCACCCCGGCCTCGCTGGCACTGCCCTTCGTCCTCATCCTCACTGTGCCCGTGCGGCGCTTCCTGCTGCCCAAGATCTTCCGTGACATCGAACTCAAATGTGTACGTACCCCAGCACCAGCTGGCACCCACTGCTGTGCTGGCCCTGGCCCCATCCTTGTTCCCATCCTCTGTTCCTATCCCCATCACTGTCCCTGTTTGCATTCCTGGCCCCGTCCTCACCCTCATTCCTGGCCCCAGCCCTATCCCCATCCTCATCCCCAGCCATGTGTCCATCCTCATCCTTGTTTCCATCCCTATCCTCTGTCCCTTCTCCCATTCCTGTCCCTTCCCCTCTCCCCATCCTCATCCCCATCCCTGTCCCCAGCCTCATCCTTACCTTTTTCCATACCCATCCCTGTCTTCCTCCCTGTCCCCATCCTTGTCTCCATCTCACCTCACCCCCCATCTCTCCAGCTGGACGCAGATGACGCCGTGGTGACCTTCGAGGAGGCAGAAGGCACTGATGTGTACAATGAGGTGCAGATGCCCAGCTAAGGGCTTGCTGCCACCCCCTGCCCCCCTGGATGGCCCCATCCCCCCAATGCTTATCATTCCACTGCTGCCATCCTGGGGAGGCCGGGGGACAGAGGACAACTTGGGGACATGGACCCAGAGTCCTGTTCCCCCCGTGAATAGAGTATTTTTATTCTTTCCCCCTTCTATTTTTTTAATATACATATATATATATTGAATGGCGTGATCTCACCCGCACTTTGCTACCCCCTGGGGAAGAGGTTTTCCGGGCTGGAATGGCCCCATGTCCTTGTCCTGTCCCCAAGTCAGAGGACAACCCCCACCAAGCCAGGAGGGAAGGGGAAGGCAGGGACAGGGTGATGGGGTGGGGATGGGGTGTCCCTCCCACTGCCCCCGCCCCCGCTGCCTCCCCCTCCCGCCCGGCCCCTCTTCCCCAGATGACCTTTCCCTGCTAAGGAGGGAGAGCTGTGTCAGACCCCTCACCCCACATTGCCCTTTTCCCCCTTTATCCATCGTTTTCTCTGGAGAGAGCATCCCAGCTGCTCCCAGCACCTCCTGGGCTCTGGGTATAAATAGTCCAACCACGGAGTTGATAGATTTGCAATTAAAATAATAATGGTAAACCCACCAAATATGTTAAAAACACTGAAAAAAATGTGCACTTCTGTGGGTAGATTTGCTCAGAATCAACCAAGAAAATCCCCCTCCCCTCAAAATAGGCTGAAAAAGCACCTTAAAAAAAAAAAGAAAAAAAAGAAAAAAACAAACAAAAAAGAGTAAAAACAAAAACAAAACAAAACAAAAAAAAACAAAAAAAAAACCAAAAACCAAGTAAAAAAAACACCAAAAAACACCACCAACAAAAAGCAGCTGCAAGGAGTGACCTGTATATTTGATGCTGGCGATAGAGGAAGTTTGTAATTTATTTTTCAAAGGCTTATTGTGCCTCTGCCTGGCGGGGGTGGGGCGTGTGCATGCATGTGTGTATATATGAGAGAGAAATGACAGAAAATTTTACAATTTTATAGGAAAAATAGATTATTTTAAAGGATCCTGGTCAGGGCCTAAACTCTATGGACCAGTCTGGCAGCGTCATTGAGCTGCCAAAATAGTGTTAGTGTCACAATTCTTTATATTTTTTAGTATTTTAGTTAAATCCATGTAGCTTTTCTTTGATATTTTTTCCCCCCTTGCTTGGCTGACTTCCTCTTGCTCCTTTTCCACTGGTACTGCTCCCAAACTGGCTGAGCATCCCCCTGCACCTACCCTGGCCAGACTCAAGGGTTGGATCCAGACTCCAAATTGGCTGAGCATCCCCCTGCACCTGCCCTGGCCAGACCCAAGGGTTGGATCCAGGCTCCAAATTGGCTCCTTTTTGCACAAATCAGAGCCGGGGGGATCCTAAATTCAGGACTAGGGGGGGATTGGGGAAGGGGGCAACAGTAGCTGGGGCTCTGCTGCCTCATGTTTGGGTTGGTTTAATTTTGATTAATTCTGTGTCCAAAATCAACAACACTGCAAGCTTAAGAGGTTGGGTTTTTTTCTTCCCTTCTACTCTTTGTATCAGGCTTTAATAAAAAAAAATAATAAAATCTGAAAGGAAATGAGGTTTTCTTGCTGGTTGGGTATTTTCTGGGGGGATCTTATTTGTGCCCTCCCCCTTCCTGCCACAAGAGTAGCAGCACCTTTGAAGGTGTCCATCCTTTGGGGTGCTCAGTGTGACTGCACTAAGACCCTTTCTGTAGCCATCCCAGGGTGCTCACTCCAATATCTCAGGATACTCCCACTGGTCACCCTGAGATGCTCCCCATGGCTGTCCAGGGATGCTCACTGTGGCCATCCCAAGATGCTCCCCATGGTCATTCCAGGATGCATGCTGCAGCCCTCCCAGGATGCTCAGCCCCTCCCTCATTCAACTCTAGATCCCAGCATGCTGCCCTATTGCTGCCAGGTGACCATGGCTGTCCCCATGCCAGGGGAGGACACACACACTCTGAGCTGCCTGCCCAGGGCTGTTGTGACACCACAAAGCAGACCCCAGACTCACCTCCCCCCCACCTCGCAGCCCACGCTGGCTCTACATTGACCCCGATTACCTGTAATCTCATTAACGAGAGCAATCAGCGGGGCTGCTGCCCTCATGGAAGCCACCTGGCCATGGCCCAGCTCTGTAAACAGGGCCACGGGAAGACACCTGCCCATTTGCCCCCAGACTTTCCATGGGGAAGCTGTGCAGGTTGGCACCTGTGACTGCTCCTAGCTGTCACCTGCTGGGCTGGGCTGAATCCCGTGGCCATCTCCATCTTTTTCTGAGCCTGCTGCAGCTGTTGACCCTTGTTTTCTAGGGCTGGAAGGACATGGCTGGTATTTTTCAGCCCAAGGCCTGCAGCTCCAGCAGCTGCCTGTCCTTCTGCCAGCCTCACGTGGACCAGCCACGCCGGGTGCCACCAGGAGAGATCTGCACGCCACTGCCACCAGCTGGACCTGCTGCTGCCATGTCTGCCTCCTGGAGCTGGCAATGCGGGAAGGCAGCTGCCCACACCCTGTCCACACTTTCCTCCCTGGAAGAGCTTTAGATGCTCCAGGAGATGTCAGTGAGGTCATGGCCACAGGATCCAGCCCAGGTTAGGGGGGTGGTGGGTTGGGATTTAGGTCAAGCTTTTATTATTTGAGCTTGATTTAGCCCAGCAAAATGTGGTTGGGGGGTGATTTTCTGTGGGGACACGCAGTAGGGTGTGCATTGTAAAGGGAAAAAAAAATAGCTAATTAATAGTATTTAAAAAAAAAAAAAAAGTAGTTTGCTAATGAGGAGGGGGGAGCAGAGAGCTGGGTCATGCCCCAGCATCAACCCTGGGAGGAGAACCTCAGTGCTGGGGGGTTGCAGGGCGATGATTTCTCTCACTCTTTAGGCCCTGAAAAAATGAAAATGAAAAAAGCTCCCAAAAGGCTGCAGTTGTGCTGGCTTTGCTGCACCTTTATTTGCCAAAAAAACCCCAACCCTTCTACACAAATCATAGCAATTAAAAAAAAATTCCTGTGGTAAGAAGCAAGTCCCGGGGAGGGCACCAAGCAAGGGAGGCAGGGTTTGGGGGTGTATCTGGAGAGTCCCTGTTTCTGGCTCACCTGTTGTGGGGGTTCTGACTCAGTTACAGGGCTCCCAGGGCCCTTCTGGGTGGCCAATAGCCACACACCCAGTGCTGGGAGGGGGCCAACCTGTGCTGCCATTTGGGCTGCAGCAATTTTGTGGGTTTTTTGGGTTAAAAAAAAAAGGGTTAAAAATGAAAAATGCTCATTTTTCACGTGTTTGGTTTTATCGTGTCTAAATATTTTGGGGTTTTTTTCTTTTTGCAGTTTTTCCTTCTTGAAAAACGGTGACATTTCACTCGGTTTAGACCAGGGAAAACAGCTCAGCAGAGGGCCCTGGCCACGCAGAAAAAATGTATCCTTTTTTAAAATCATTTTTGTTTTGTTTTTATGCTTTCACTGGAGGGATTAAGTGCTCGGCGCCGAAGCCGGCTGGCGCAGCTTGGCATACACCTCGGTGGCGGTGCCGGCTGCAGGCAGGACCGTGGGATGTGGCAGAGGGGTCGTCTGTCCGTCCGTCCGTCTGTCTGATTCTTTGCTTGGGAATAAAGCCCAAATAACCCATTTGCACAGCCGGGCATTGCCCGGTTACCACCCCCAACACAGCCACATTAATCTGGGCAGGGAACTGCACCCAGATTTAGGGATATATATGGGTTTATTTCTGTGTAAACACGGGGTGAAAATATCCCCTGGGTTTTGGTCATTTTGCTGCAGCCAGGCCCTGCGTTCCCAGGCCTCATCCTGCACCTCTGTGCGGGGTTCCCAGCGCCTCCCGCTGCCTTGTGGCAGGTGCCTGCAGGAGCGTGGAGATGGCCGAAGCTCGCCTGTAACACGCAGCGGTAGCACGCAAATGGCCGGAGCTCGCCGACAGCAGCGTGCAGGCAGCCGGAGTTCGCTGAGAGCTCGCAGCCAGCAGCACGCAAATGGCCGGAGCTCGCCGGTAGTGCGCGGCCAACAGCGCGCAAATGGCTGGAGCTCTTCCGTAGCGCAGAGGCAGCCAGCAAGGCGCACATGGCCGGAGCTCGCCGGTAGCGCGCTGGCAGCGTTCAGACGGTCAGAGCTCGCTGGTAGCGCGCTGGCGGCGGCCGGGAACGCGGCGGCAGCGGCCTGGAGCAGCCGGGACGGGCGGCCCGCGGTCGCGGAGTGCAGCCGCGCCCGGTCGGAGT